>VDFB02240692.1:0-21636 GCA_007258455.2 Sequoia sempervirens
CACCTCAATAAGTAGAGGTGAGAAGGAGTTAGAATGTAACTCCCAACTCAATGAATGCCACCATTCATCTATGTGTGTGAAAAGTGTCACCTCTTAAGGAGGTGGTTACAAATATTCCTTAATAAAGGAATTAAAAAATAAGTCATCCTCACACATGTGTGAGATGACAAAAAGACAAAAGACTTGTAGAGATTCCTTTGGAATATTCCTACAGGATTATTAAAAAATTTCAATTAAAGAATAACCTTTACAGAGTAAAGATTAATCTTTTAACAACCAGCGAAAGAGATACGAAGCAAAATCCAATGGTGAATCTTTGGAAACCTCAAGTCCCTAAATGGAATGACAAGGAGAGAAGTCACCGGTCACAGAAATCTCTGAATAGAGGAGTGATATCCCCTCAAGAATGTCCTCCAAACTTGTAGAAGTAGCCAAGTCAGTGATACCTAAAACGAAGCCAACCTGAGATGCCAAGTCTGGAAAAATGAAGATGTATTGATGAATGATGATAGTGGAAGTCTCAATCAATGAATCTAGGCAAGGAATCATTGAATGTGAAGGGATACCAATAATCTATGATGGAGAAGAAACACCTGAGGGAACCTTGTCAACCTCTTTGGACAGATCAAGGCAATTAACCTCTTGCACAACAATATCATCATAGGGTACTTGATCTGAAGCATGACATTCTAAATTATGACCATCAGAGAATGGTGGAGTATTTGAATCTCCATAGATCTCACAAATCTTAGTCCAAAAGATGTGAGGACAATCACAATGATCAATAGCATTCAAAACATCAGAATCAACTTGCATAGAAATGATCCCCAAAACAGTGTACTTGCTGCAACTCCAAGCAAGTTCATGAGTACCTTCACTTGGATGGGGAACTATACCAAACAAATGAGGCAATAAATGGTGGTAGATCCCATCTTGTCATTGTTGATAGTTACCCTTGTGCAACATAACCAAAGAAGGAGTATATGCAAGCCCCATAATGAACTTTCTCCAAAAAATACAAAGACACTGACCTTCAACAATAAATAGAAGCTTCCAAATATGATATGCAACTAAAGTGATGCTACCCAGATCAAAAAATATTTCCCCAAGCTTCAGGATGTCCAAGTTATTGAACAAATGCACCAAACTAAAAAAATCAATGCAAGAATACTTGAAGCTGAAACTAATTAGGGAGTCTGGACTGATGAAAAAAGCTCTGAAATATCTCCCGAATGCCACTAGAATTTTTGGATTTTGACAATCTGATGCAAAGATATTGGCCATTGAGTCCAAAGTGGAGGATTGACTTCAGTTGATTGTAGAATTTTTTGTGAGCAAAATTTCACAGAATGGATGCCACCACTGGAAAGTAGACAAAATTCCTTTTCTGACAGTATCTTGTTTGTCAATTTTTGATACAATGGCCAAAAGTTATGATTTTTTTCAAAAAACTGAGTTTAGCCTGTAGGAAATGGGTTTTCTAGCAAATTAAATTCCTTTTGATTTGATTTCTGCAAAATTTATTCACAATGAGTGGACAAAAACAAAAACCTAGAAATATTTTGAAGCTGAGAACAAAACCCAAAAATATTTTTATGATTCAACAAGCAGAAAATGAGAAAAATATTTTTTTTAACCTTCAACTAGGAGAAAAATAACACGCGCCAATTTTTGTTTAGTGATTTTCTCTAGATCCGTACAAGATATCAAAAATATAAAAGATACACAGTTTAGATTTCGACCCTTGCTACAAAACCCATAAATCATTTTTCCTGCAACTTAGTGGAAGCTGGATTTCTGAAGCAAAAATAAAAAAATGACTTTAAAAAAGTTGCTTGCATCTAGCAAGACTTTCATGCCAAAAAATGATCTCTCATATTTGAGAAGAAGTCTGCAATACTGAAGCTCTGATACCATGTAGGAGTTTAGCTGAACTCCTCAAACACTTCAGAATCACCTACAAGACAAAACTTCCACAAGAGAGAAATGACAGAAATATCATGCTATGATTAAGATGCAAGGATGCCAAATTGAATATGACATGATTACAAATGTACAAAATGCCTGAATATATAAGCATGAGAGAAAACCTAAGATGCATGAGATGTTGCTATGTGTCTTGATCTAACAATATGTGATAACATGTGAACCCTATCTAGATGATTATTAAATATTGAGATAAGTTCTAGAAGGACAACTCATCTTCTAGAAGGAATCTTATCCCACCAAACAAGGAAGAAAATATTATCCCATTTATTTATGATTTATCTAATAATGCAACCTAAGACTTAATTAATTAAATGCAAGACCTAAGTTAACTTATTCTAGTGTAATAATTAATTAATTAATTACACTAATAGTGGGTCCCACTAGGTGTGCCAAAATATGAATGATGAAAATGTGATTCATAAATATCAATAATGAAAAACTCACACTCTCACAACCACACAATGAAGTTCAAGATCTTGACTCAGAATATAAAATTTAGATAACAAGCAAAGTCATCATAGCTAATATCTTAATTTTCTCCATTGTTGGTTGCTCTTTAAAGTAACAAACTATGAAAGAACAATAATGATATGATGTCATGATAATGATAAATGCTCAAAGATAACTAATACCTATACTTGACAAATGGCAATGATAAATATTTGATAATGCTTGAAATGCTTGATAGTGATAAGAGTGCTAGAGAGATTTTTTATAATAAAAGTGTTAGGGAGATTTGAGAATAAAGGTACTAGGGAGATTTGACAATACAAATTTTAGGGGGTTTTGAATGAAATGAAAGTTTCTTATTTATATGCTTCACTTGATATTTGATCAATGGTGGAGATTGATTTGCATAATCAATGGATAGTAAAATTCAAGATAAGGTAAGACCCAAATTTTGAATTTTGAAGGAGAGAATTAAATAAATAAAAAACATTCAATTCAAATGATAGCTTAAATAAATAAATAAATATTATTTTATTTATTTTAGAAGAAAAAATTTAATTTAAATAAATTATTTTAATTTATTTAAAAGAGGAGTATTAGATAATTAAATAATTAAAAATATTTGGTATGGGGGAAAGTATTTAATTTAAATAAATTATTTTTTAATTTATTTAAAAAAGGAGTGTTAAGTTAATTAAATAATTTTTAAAAATTATTTAATTAGAGAGGATCAAAGATAATTTTAATTTTAATTTTCATTAGTGTTGGAGGGAAAATGATAAGAGATGAATTGATTAAATAATTAAATAATTATTTAATTAATATAGATATGATAAAAAAATTAAGATAAACAAATAATTAAACAATATTTAATTATTATAGATGAAAAGAGGAAAATGTTAGCTTAATTAAATAATTAAAAGTTATTTAAGTAATATAGATAGAATAAATGATAAGGCTAATGATGAAATGATAGGATGAAAATTCATTAGTCATTTTTAAGTGTCTACAATTTGTATGGTCCAAAGCAAATCTCATTGAATGTAACACTTAAAAATTGATGTCTTTGTGTTAATTTTAGAATTTTTGAGATCCAAATCAAGTCATTACATCTACTATAATATGGATGGTGATTTCATTCTCACTATTGCATTCTCTATTGATGATATGCCAATTTTTGGTAATGGAAAGAGTTTGAATTATGATTTGAAGTATTACACTTTTATCATAATTTGAGATAAAGAATTTAGTGGGGCTGGGCTTAAACATCACACACTAAGTTTTGACAGTTTTAAGTGTCGGCCGTTCTTTTTCCCTGACATCCGTTCCCATCCGTTACCGTTCAAAAAAATTCACCGTTAATGTTTCAATTTGAACACAGTTCCTGCGTGTTGGATCACATAAAACAAACTGGATGGAAAAGGGCATGTCTCGTCTATGTTGCTGTTGTGGTATTTTCCTAGCCTTTCTTGCTATTTGTAAATGGTTTCTATAATAGACAGAAGACATGGGCGTCATCACAATGCAGTTGATACGATAAGCAAATGTACATCCCGATTAGTTTTATTTTCCAGTGTACTCCCGACCTGTGCAAAAATTGGAGCTTTGGAACAGGGTACGAGCATCCATCAAAGTATAATGGAAAGGCGATAATCATCAGATACCACAGTTGAAAATGTTTTGGTAGACATGTATGCAAAATTTGGAAGCATAGACGAGGCGCATGAACTGTTTGACAGGATGCCTAAAAGAAATCTGGTCTCATGGAATGCTATGATTGCAGGTTATGCACAAAATGCGTGTGTTGAAAAGAATTTAGAAACTTTCAACCAAATGCGATTGGCTGGTGTAAATCCAAACTCTGCAGCCTTTCCCAGTATCCTCCCAGCCTATGCAAAAATGGGAGCTTTGGAACAGGGTATTGACATCCACCATAGAATAAACAGTAGAGGAGTTTTGTCAGATGTAGTTGCAACTGCCCTGGTAGACATGCATGCAAAATGTGTAAGATTAGACAAGGCACTTTGACAGGATGGCTCTAAGAATCATTTGACAAAATTTCATGAGTGCAAGATATGCAAAAGGTGGAAGCATAGATAAGGCACGTGAACTGTTTGACGGAATGCCTCAAAGAAATATGTTCTCATGGAAGGTGCATTTGGGGTTTAGATGATCTTCCATGACTTGTAAAGGTAATGGAAAGTTTATGAGTGATCTAAATTCAAGCATATGACTATTTCACATTTTATGGAATCCATTGCGAAAGATAACAAGTGATGCAAGCGTCGAGTTCCTGCCGACAGGTAAAAGTCATGTAGCTTAGAGATAGGAAAAGTTTCTAGATAGCAAATAGGAATATAAATGTATTGAAAGTAGCTAGAAAAGTTAGAAGTTATTTTTAGAAGTGCACAAATGCATGGAATTTTTTAGGGTTAATGGGAAACATGGTCCATAAGGACATGTGAACAAAGAGCATGTGTGGATGGATACAAGGGGATTTTTTTTTTTATGGGTACCATGTATACGTGGAGTTTTTTTTTAGCAATGAAATCTTGTTTTTTTGTGTGTATATGTATAATTTCTATTAATTATTGAATGCAAACAATCAGAAAGATTTGTAAGAATGCACGAGACATTAATGCATAGATGCATCCATGTGCAGACAATGCATATAGGAGTGAGAAGCATAGTTGGCATGCTAACGATCCTTAAAGCAAGAGACTCAGTTTGCATTTACAGTATTAAATGAAAGAAAACTGGAGAAATAAAGTGTTTATGACTAGGTCAATGTTTTATATTTTAATTTCTTGTTAGGAAACCTTTTGACTAATACAATTGAGTTATTTAATACAATTGAGTTATTTTAGTTTATCATATGACAATATGCAGGTGCTAATAGAAACAATAGTGTTAGGTGGAAGATTGATAGGGATAGCTCATTTGAGTATAAACTTTTTGGAAGATTAATGAATGTTTTTTGTAATGTAGTAAAAAGATTAGTATTATACAAAGTTATTGATTTTATTATAAACAAGATTTAAATCCTGTCTATGTAATATCTTATTTTAAATATACCAAAACTAGACCATGCTTTAGATAAATTCCATATTAAAGTACTTTAAAATAGTGTCGGTGCAATCCCAGACACAAGAACTTTAATATTTTGCAACAATAAGCCACTCCATTTGGTAATGGTAATTTGGATCATTGGTATCAACACTATAGACTACTCTAAACTTTACTATTATGTATAGATACCAAATTCCCTTGATAAGGATGTAGGAGTTCAAAAGCACGCTTGTGTTTAAGTGTCAAAGTACAAGTAGAATGTCTTCACATTGTAACATAGGTCTCAAAATGCAATAAAAAACTATCTTTAATTTTAACATTAATTATCGAAGACAAGATATGAATCTCATACAAATAATATTATTAAAGTTATAATAGTGGTGCATCCAAACTAAATTCAACTAACACTATGCAGTCAAGGCCATTTGCAATACTTGTAAATTGTTACTACTTCTATCTAATACTACGAAAGCACATATCCTTTAATTCCATGTGTTTTGATTAATCAACACATTCTTAAGGTAGAATAATAGTACCCCATACTACATGTACCCCTAGTACCTTAGCACAATCCCTTATTTAAACACGTGGAATAAAATTAGTCAGAAGAAATAAAAGAATACATATGTCAATAAACCAAGGAAAGACGAATATTGCAATCATAGCACACAAAGAACTCAACATAAGAAAGAATCAAGATAGACATTGACCTGTATAATTTATAAAGCTATAATAACATGAATCCCTATGTGTTCCAATCAACCAAAGATCTATCTCCCAATTAGGCAGTGTTCTAATGTATTGACAATCTCACATAAGAAAGAAGGAAAACTATATATCACAACACACCATTACTCTTAATAGGTAATAGAATGTATTCATATTATTGCATGATGACTTTAGTTCATAGGTATACTACCCATAGTGATTTAAGGGGTATCAAAGAATATAATTTTACAACAATCCATATGAACAAGTGTAGTTCACTAAGGATAGGTGTGCCAGGTGACAAGACTATAGTGATAAAAGTATAATCACAGACTTGTGGTAGCAATATTAAGTTCTGGAAAAAACAATTTCTAGCTATTGTCAATCACCATAAAAGCACACAACTTTTTAGCTCACTAAGGCATGAATATATCACCAATTTAAGTTGGAAAATACATGCATTCATTATAATAAACAATCCTAACAATTTATTCAACGAATACATCATACAACAACATATGTCTCAAATTATACATAATAAAAAAAAAACAATCTGTATAAAATTTTGGGTTTGTGTATCAAATTCGCACTTAACAACATAGTGGACATGGTTGTTTGGTTCTAAAACTTTGTTTTCTAGTCTCCCCACTAAAATTTTCATGTTTGTGCTTTCATTTAACATATTGGTGTTGATAAAAATCACTAATAAAATATAGATAAATAATCATTAATTTGATCAGATCTTAATATACATAATCTAGGTATGGATAATATTTTGTGAGGATTTAGTCAACAGGATTGAGCACATCGCACAGAAAATTACAAAACCTAGTTTATAAAATAAGTTATTTCAATAGTAAAATATTATTATTTTGTACACTTGTTTTATTTTGCTTTTAGTTTCCCCATTTTCACAACTAAACTCAATTTGAATTAAAAGAAAAAGCATATTAGCAAAAAATATAAAGTGAAATACATTAATTTTCAATTGAATCATAACCTTATCCCTTTTTTGACTAATAAAGCAACAAAACTAGGGCGTTGGCCCAATTCCAAAGAATCTGGAGGCTGAAACCAAGTCCGAAGATCATAAGCAACACAATAACAATGCTTATCTTGTTATTAAGCTTCAATTGAATCATATACATGAAAACCATATTTATTCCTCCAATGTATTTCTTATTTTTATTTTGAAAATTTGCAATTTTAGATATCACATTTTTTTTATGAATGGATTACAAGATGATGAGTTAAATAAAAAATGTGTGAATTGCATGTAAACATTAAATTATTATAACAATCAACGGTAAAATAATGTTACAGTGTTTGTAACAATGCTTGAAGCATTTAAATACACATGGATACATGTAGAAATTTACCAATGTGCACAAAATACATGTAAGAATGAAAAGCATCGCTAGCACCTGAGCAAGCCTAAAAGCGTGATGAGACTGAAATTGCATATGTAGTATTAAATAAAAGAAAATAAGAGAAATAAACTAGTTAGTATGAATGCATATATGAAAGGAAAACATTAAAATATGGACCCATGTAAAGACATATGCATGTACAAATGTGTAGATGTGTCCATTTAACTTGGTATGCTAAGAAGTATCTATATATTCCTGCGTCCATAAAGTTAGAAATGTTAGAAACAATTTGCAGTTTAAAGAAGGACTAGAAAAACATTATTGACGGAAAGAAAGCAGTAATACATTAGTGTTTGTGGAACAAGTGTATAAAGTATATGTAATAATGCATTTGGTTAGATGGATACATGTAGAGATTTGTGAAATTTGAATATACATTATAGCCTTGGAGGAATGGTCATATGCGCTTTTAGGAATTTGTAACAAATAGGATTTAGAAAAGACATTTTGAAAATAACTCTTGAATACAATTGTATTTTAACAGTGAGACTCAATTTGCATTTACAGTATTAAATGAAAGAAAGCAGGGAAGATTAACTATTTATTAGCAATACATATATCGAAGAAATGCATAAACATATGGATGAAGACAAACATGA
This sequence comes from Sequoia sempervirens, assembly GCA_007258455.2. Taxonomy (NCBI): domain Eukaryota; kingdom Viridiplantae; phylum Streptophyta; class Pinopsida; order Cupressales; family Cupressaceae; genus Sequoia; species Sequoia sempervirens. Next base: position 8,246 of record VDFB02240692.1, read on the forward strand.
ATGCATCCATGTATGTGTACATGTGTACATGTAAGTTGGTAAGTAAACAAGAATCTATATATGGCTATGTGCACAAAGCTAGAGAATGTTAGAAACAAATAGCATTTGAAAGATATAAAAAGAACATTTATGATTGAAACAAAAGAATAATACATTATTGCTTTTTGACGACGTGTATTAAGGATATATAAATAGGATATAGAAGAAAACGTTTTCAAAGGAAGTCTAGAGTACAACTCTATGTTGTCATAGTTATTTTTAAAGCCCTCAGTGTTTAATTGCATAACCTTAATATTTTCTTCAAATTTTCAAAGACCTCATTGTTTAATTGCATAATCTTGATATTTTATTCATCTTTTTCATTGTTTGGTATGGTCTAAATTTTATTGTGATGGATGAGGGTATATTTGAGGTGTAGAGAGATAAAGAAATGTGAGTGTGAAAAAGAAGAATGAGTTATAGAAGTGGAAGAAAGGGAGTGAGTTGAGAGAAGGGTGAGATGGAAATAGGGTGTATGAATAAGTTATGAAAATTATTTGACATGGGAGGCAAGGTTATGGGATGGTGGATATGAGAATCAATGGGAATGTAGATGGTATGAATTTATCGTTTGCAAGTTATATGCTTACAATTAAATTCAAGAAATGAAAATTTCAATGAGAGAGTTGGATTTAGTGAAAAAAGGAATGCAATACATTGGTATGATGCAAAGCAAGCAAATAACTGGATTTTGAAATGTATCTGATTTGAGAGAAAAGGACGTGGAAGGGTGGAAATGGAAATAAATGGAATTAATAGGGTATTAAGTGATTATTTCTTGCAACAAGGGGTGGAAGAATGTCTAGTTTGGTATTGGTTATGCTTTTAAAAATCATCATAGGGCTGAGTCCGTCAATATAAAGACAAAAAGAAGACACGTGTTGCATTTCTGACTCTCCCTCATACTGAACAAGGTACTGAGGTCCTTGAGCTTCCTCGAAATGCGACAATAGAAGACAAAGTGGAAGTTCTTATGCATATACTATGGAAAAAATAAATATGGAAGATCATAAAGAAGATAACATGGAAATGTTGGTGCAGTGGAGAACATTAAATACATGGAGGGAAAAAAAACATAGAGCTATTGAGATATATATGCATGGATGCATCACTAGACACATGTATACATAGAAAACAAAATTACATGGAGAGATGGAGATATGAACACATGTATACATGGATGTATGCATATTTGGATATAGGTGCAAATGCATATATTACATGGACGAATGTATTCATATGCATATGCAAATATGGATGAAGGCATATATGCATATATGCATGTACGGACAATATGCATGAATATATGATGGCCATGGGTTACCAGGATACATTACATGGATGCATGTTTACATTTGCAATAAGAAATTTTCTTTATGATCTTATCTAAGAAGCAAAAAAGTGTATTATTATTTTGTTTGTAGTATTGAATGCCAAAAATCTTAAACATTTGTTGCAATGCTTGAGGCATCTTTCTATCCATGGATGCATGTATACATGTATCCATGTGCAGATAATGCAAAGATGAGTGAAAGGAACACAACATGTGAACAAGAAATTTGAATGGAAAACACTAAAATCAAGTATAAATACAAATTTGTGAAAGGATAGTGATGCTCAAGTAGCATATATGCATGGATGCATGTATAGTTGTGTCCATGTAATTTGGTACACAAAGAACATTTTTTAGATGCACGTGTGCATAAAGTGATAAATTTTAGGAACAATTTGCATTTGAAACATATACAATATTGTTTTTAGAACAATTGTATAAAGAATGCCTAATGATGCATAGGAATAGATGGAAACATGTAAATATTTGTTAAATCTGATTACACATAATAGGCTTGAAGAAACTGTTATACGTGCTTTTAAGGATCTCTAATAAACAAGGTTTAGAAAAGACATTATGAAAATAACTCTTGAATACAGCTGTATGTTATGAGTGTTATTTTTAAAGCCCTCAGTGTTTATTTGCATAACCTTGATATTTTCTTCATCTTTTTCATTGTTTGTATGGTGTGAATTTTGTTGTGATGGATGAGGGTATATTTGAGGTGTAGATAGATAAAGAAATGTGAGTGTAAAAAAGAAGAATGAGTTATGGAAGTGGAAGAAAGGGAGTGAATTGAGAGAAGGGTGAGATGCAAATAGCGTGTATGAATAAGTTATGAAAAGTATTTGAGATGGGAGGCAAGGATATGGGATGGTGGATATGAGGATGAATGGGAATGTAAATGGTATGAATTTATCGTTTGGAAGTTATATGCTCACAATTAAATTCAAGAAATGAAAATTTCAATGAGAGAGTTGGATTTTGTGAAAAAAGGAACGCAACACATTGGTATGATTGAAGACAAGCAAATAACTAGATTTGAAAATGTATTTGATTTGAGAAAAAAGGACGTGCAAGGGTGGAAATGGAAATGAATGTAGTCAATAGGGTATGAAGTGATTATTTCTTGCAACAAGGGATGGTGTTTCCATGTAATTCGGTACACAAAGAACAATTTTTAGATGCACATGTGCATAAAGCGATAAATTTTAGGAACAATTTGCATTTGAAACATATACAATATTGTTTTTAGAACAATTGTATAAAGAATGCCTAGTGATGCATATGAATAGATGGAAACATGTAAATATTTGTTAAATCTAATTACACATAATAGGCTTGAAGAAACTGTTATACATGCTTTTAGGTATCTCTAATAAACAAAGTTTAGAAAAGACATTATGAAAATAAGTCTTGAATACAGCTCTATGTTATGAGTGTTATTTTTAAAGCCCTCAGTGTTTATTTGCATAACCTTGATATTTTCTTCATCTTTTTCATTGTTTGTTATGGTGTGAATTTTGTTGTGATGGATGAGGGTATATTTGAGGTGTAGATAGATAAAGAAATGTGAGTGTAAAAAAGAAGAATGAGTTATGGAAGTGGAAGAAAGGGAGTGAATTGAGAGAAGGGTAAGATGCAAATAGCGTGTATGAATAAGTTATGAAAAGTATTTGAGATGGGAGGCAAGGATATGGGATGGTGGATATGAGGATGAATGGGAATGTAAATGGTATGAATTTATCGTTTGGAAGTTATATGCTCACAATTAAATTCAAGAAATGAAAATTTCAATGAGAGAGCTGGATTTTGTGAAAAAAGGAACGCAACACATTGGTATGATTGAAGACAAGCAAATAACTAGATTTGAAAATGTATTTGATTTGAGAAAAAAGGACGTGCAAGGGTGGAAATGGAAATGAATGTAGTCAATAGGGTATGAAGTGATTATTTCTTGCAACAAGGGATGGAAGAATGTCTAATTTGGTATTGGTTATGCTTTTAAAAATCATCATAGGGCTGAGTCCGTCAATATAAACATAGAAAAAAGACCCATGTTGCATTTCTCACTCTCCCTCATACTGAACAAGGTACTGAGATCCTTGAGCTTCCTTGAAATGCGACAATAGAAGACAAAGTGGAAGTTCTTATGCATATACTATGGAAAAAATAAATATGGAAGATCATAAAAAAGAGAACATGTAAATGCTGATGCAGTGGAGAACATTAAATACATGGAGACAGAAATACGAAGAGCAATTCACAGATATATGCATGGATGCATTAACAAACACATGTATACATAGAAAACAGAACTACGTGGAGAGATGGAGATGTGAACACATGTATACATGGATGTATGCATATTTGGATATAGGTGCAAATGCATATTTTACATGGAAGGATGTATTCATATGCATATGCAAATATGGATGAAGGCATATATGCATATATGCACGTATGGACAATATGCATGAATGTATGTCAACATATAACTTTTAATTTTGTTATATTGGAAAACTAGTACTATTTTGATAAATCAACATTGGGAAATTAGCATTTAGCTGTTTCTATTTATCATAATAGCTTTATAAACTATTGTTGTTATTGAAAATCAGTGAAATGCGATCGCATAGTTTGATTAAATAAATTTAAGCAAAGGCAGAGTCTAGAAGACTAGCGAGTAGAGATACATAATCCATGACTGCAAATTAAATGCATTGAAGTATCAGGAAAAAGCGAACACATGGAGGGGTCAAAATAATTGAAGCAAGTGCATTAAATGCCATGTAACTGGTGGGGAAGGCACTGGAATTGCTTGATAGCCATGGGTTACTAGGATACTTTGGCCATTAGGGGCCATTTGGCTAAAGACAAAGACAGATACATGGATGCATGAGTGCATACATGCATATATACATGTATCCATGCAAGATATTGATAGATACATATATAGATGTATATGTGTATGCAATTCATAGGTCTATATATGCATAAATCAATGTATACATGCACCCATAGATACAGTCATACATGTATAGACAAATGCATGTAGAGATATGGCAAGATATGCATGAATCGATATATGCATGGCTGCATCTATGGATACATAGATACATAATGAAATGGAGAAAAAAGACACATTTATATATGCATAGTTTGATTAAAACTAGTGGCTGAAGGTACATAGTTCATTCAGACAAAATTAATGCATTGAATGGCATCTAACCAAAGGGGAGACTGTTTGAATTGCTAAGCAGTCTTTGAATATATAACAATTAAAAGAGATAAGTATAAGTATCGTTGGGGACATTCCACATTTTGACCTTTCAATCAAAGTCAATTAACAAAGCAATAGTCAGACCTAAAGAAACTTGAATGACTATGAGGATAGAAACTGTACATTTTAAATGAAAGTCAGGTTTTGCATTGTTACAATGTATTTGTATACTTTGATTATAAAATCATAGTTTAGATTATTTTAAGTGTTATGCATTTGAATCTTTTCTTGAAATACGAAGGATTCATCTGAGTCTTGGAGGCAATGCACAATTGTCCTATAGAGAGAGCTTTGGAACCAATGAGTTGTCATATATACATGTGTGCATGAGTCCATAGATGCATATATACATGTATCCATGCAAGTTATTGATAAATGCATATATACATGGATGTGTCTATGCAATTCATAGGTGCATATATACATAAATCAAGGTATACATGTACCCATAGATACAGTCATACATATATAGACAGATGCATAAAGAGATGACAAGATATATGCACAAACCGATATATGCATGAATGCACTTATGGATACATAGATACATTATGAAATGAAGAAAAAGACACATTTATATGTGCATTCATTTTGAGAGTTTGATTCTGAATCCATATGCATACTTTGATTAAAACTAGTGGCTGAAAGTACACAATTTATTGATACAAAATTAGTGCATTGAATTGCATGTGACTAAAGTAGAGACTGTTTTGATTGCTAATTAGTCTTTGAATATATAACAATTAAAAGAGCTAAATAAGTATAATTATCCTTGGGAACATTTCACAATTTGAATTTTCAATAAGAATGAATTAACAAACTAGCAGCTAGACCTAAAGAAGGTTCAAGGACTATGCTGATAGAAAACCATATTTTGAACAATGGCTAGACAATCTGTTGAAATTGCTTTTAAAACTTTGAAGCAAATGCATTTTTTCGTTTTGTTTATTTTCATTGTACATGTTAAATGGAAGTTGGGTTTTGGATTGCTGCAATGCATTTGGATACTTTGATTATAAAATCATAGTTTAGATCATTTTTAGTGTTATCCAATTGAATCTTTTCTTGAAACACCAAAGATTCATCTGACTCTTGGAGGCAATGCACAACTGTGCTATAAAGAGAGCTTTGAAACGAATCAGCAAGTGAGGCACAATATTTTTTTGGTCACATTGCCAATCTCACTGTGTGCTTTAAACCTCCAAAGCAAGAGAAAATTGAGGGAAGAAAGTATTTATTGCCTCAGGTAACTAGTTGCTGGTTCTGGATACTGTAATTATTGTCCTCAAAGTATGGAACGATATTGAAAGCAAGTGAACTCTCTAATAATCCCATGAAACATAGTCTCTGTATGCATCCATGTATATAGGATTACATGTATATACGTATACATGTAATTATGTATATTTTTTTGTATAGTTTGAATTTGGAGAGCTATTCTATATATTGGAAAATTAGCATTTATCTATTTTTCTATTCATCCGAATAGCTTTGTAAATCATTTTTGTTTTAAAAAATTTGGGAAAATGTGAACGCATAAATTGATTAAATAAATTTAAGCAAAGGCATAGTTTAAAAGTTGGAAGCTAGAGGTACGTAATGCATGAATGCAAATTAAGTGCATTAAAATATCAAGAAACTGTGAGCGCAAAAATTGATTAATTAAAATTAAGCAAAGGCATAGTTTATCAAGGTGACAGGTAGACGTACGCAATGCATGATTACTGCAAAACAGTCTCATAGAGAGAAGTTTGGAATGAAAATTATGTTAACATGTGTTGTAATGACAGTTTTTCCCTTGAACCTTGTTATATATTCAACGAGTAACTAGCAATGCAAACAATGTTCATTCTAGACAAATGCCATTCAATGCATTGAGCTTGCATCAGTGGATTATGTACCTTCAGCCACTAGTTTGAATCAAAGTATGCATATGGATTCAGAATGAAAAGCTCTTTTCTGTGAACGTATCTTTAACTTGCCTATGCATTTGTCCAGAATGCTTTTAACCAGTAGCATTGGCCAATCACATTTTGCCATTGAACATATTGCTTATTTTTTTGTAAAGTTTGCATGTGAAGAGCTATTTTATATATTGCAAAAATAGCATATGCTGGCTAGAGGTACATAATCCATGAATACATATTAACTGCATTAAAATATTAGGAAAGTGTAAGTGTAATGCATGAATGTAAATTAAATGCATTAAATGACATATGGCTGGAGGTGAGCGCGCTGGAGTGACTTGGTGAACATGCATGGACAGGGTACTTTGGTCATTTAATATAGAGTTAAGTTACTTGCTATGCATTTCTATTACTTTGTGTGTGTTGTTTTTGTGTTCTGTAAGCCTGTGCTATGAAAACCTAGATTTTGCAATTGCTTTGAGCTTTTTTGCTATCATGAAAGCATACAGGAAAAAGGAATTTTGTGACCTGTTATAGTTAATGTCCTCCTAGGCACATATGCAAAATATGGAAACATATAGAATTTGGCATGAACAATGTTGGAGGAATCACATGAACAATAGAACTATTCAACAGTGAACTCTATGCTTGTACTAATGATTGGAAAAGCTGTAAATGCCATAGATGAAATAATATGAATAAAATTCTAGTTTGTGGTTTTCTTGAAATGCAATGAAAAAACTGCTATAAAGCCATAAGACAAGGTTGTGTAACATATTGCCATTCCTGTATCTAATTTCTTTGGACACGAATGCTTAACATAGTTGATTGCAATAGTAACGTGTCTACGAAAGTGGGACAATAGAGATCATAACTCAGTAGTTTTTAGTGTGAGTATATATGCATCCTAATACATATAAGCTTGATCTGGCATTCATGAATACAACTGCTATGTACAGTGAAATAGCTAATTAGTATTACTATATGCAATATCCATATAACATAGTAAATTGGTACAAGGCTAGAGTGGCAGATCCATAAGTATATGGACACATGTATACGCAATTGCATACAGGAATACGTAGAAGCTTAAATGAATACATGGACGCATGAATATGTGCATATGTGCACATGGACATAGAGGCATATATGCATGTAAATATGCATATATGCAGCGTAAGCAACATATGAATTTGTGTATACAGGAGTGTACGCCATACATTAGAATGCATGATGGAAAAATGACTATAAAGTACAATGCATTAAAGCAGGCGCAAGACTTGGTTACAGTAATAGCATAAAAAATGATAACAACTAAATGAAAATAACCATTTATTGTCTCAAGTAACTTGTTAATAGGTCTACAGTCTGTAATCATAACTACTTTTACTTGGCCACCATAAATTCTTGGAAACATAAGAATCATAAAGCAAATATTGGAGAAGCTAGGAAGGACAGAATGCAAAAAGGGAACATTTAAACTATATAGTTTGAATGGCATTATGCATCGGGGGATAATAATCATTGAACATATATGTCAGATGTACATAGAGAACCATTGTCTTGGTAGGTGCAAAAACAAAATTAGAGTTTCAGATGTCCATATTCTAAAAGAATTTAACATAGTAACCTACAGAAGTGCTTAAGTGTATAATAGCAATAGAGTATTTTAAAACCGAAATTGTCTTTAACATGTGAGACCCAGTGAAATGTCTTGGAGCGTGGAAAGGAAAAAAGGTAAGAGTCTGAACAATGTAAATCTGTGCTCATCTATTCCTAGTTTCTTGGAGCGTGGAAAGGCAAAAAAGTAAAAGTCTGAACAATGTAAATCTCTGCTCCTCTATTCCTAGTTTCCTGTAAAGGCAACAAAATGCTATGTATTAGAAACATAGTTTGTATGGATAGTGATTTGAGGTGCTTGTTCAAAACAGAGAAAGTGTACATATGAATGACTTTATTACCTTTTGGTGATGTTTCCTGTCTATATGTCAATGAAAATGGCTTCAACAATGGCATTGTTTTGGTCAAGGCTAAAATGTCCTTCAGCACTGAAGTCCCGTAGGATGAATATCATTGCTGACTTGTCCTTGATATAGTCTTCATAGCTGAGCCTTTGTAGTGTGGGAAATAGACGGTGCATGGTGGCCTAGTCAATTGAAGACTGAATTGTTTGATTGTCATAAGTTGTTATGATAGTTTTAAGTTGTAAACAAAATGTATAATTGACTTGCTGGTTGCATTGTTTACAGTAAGCAGTTTTCTCTTGGAGTGTGCCATAAGCAGTAAATTTGAATTTGCATTTTGGACAACATGCATAAAACGGATTGGAAAATGAATTTGCTGCTTTTAGACCAGAAACCTATAGAATATGGTTCAAAACTGTTAGAGGAGACAAAAAAACAAGTTTGGATGCAGTAGATTTATTTTAAAAGAATGTTGTTACCTTGAAAGTTGAGTGTAGTAGGTTGTTGAGCTTTTCCAAGCTTCTTTTGTCATTCAAGGCACAAATGAATGTTGATCGACATGTATGAAATGTGTTCTTTTGGTCTTCTTTTCTCACAACATTCTTGAAAAGCATTGCAGGTGTTTTATTTGTATGCAATTGGTCTTCGAGTGCAAAGTATTGTTGCTCATATGTTGACCGTAATAGCAACTGCAATTCAATGAGAGGATTAGATTTTGTTACAGAAATTGTTATAGAGGCCACTGTAGAACATTAAAAGCTTGAAATTGAAAGAAGAGGTAAAAGTTCTGTAGACTGAAATACCTGTGCCCTGTCTATGTCAGTGTGGCCATCTTTGATGTCAATTGAAAACTAGGTACCCATTTTCCTGGCACCGACTACCAGCGCAACTATTGTGCCAGCTGGGTACTCATTAACAGTTGTAAGCAATTGGCTGATAGTCGTACTTGGGATGAATTTGTACTCCTGACAGAGGCGGGGGATGTTTTCAGTGGTGCTAATGTTTGTTAAAATTAGAATACAATCACAGTCACCTCTGTCATAATCTGTTCTAGGTGCAACTTGGAAATCTAAGATTGAAATAGCTGATCCCAGGGCTATTTTAGGCTCATGTTGGTAAACAAGATTTCCACTAATATTTAACATGATTGTCATTTCTGCTTTGTGATCTGTCAGATCAGCACGTAGCATTTCCCGTGTTTTGTTAGCCTTGTCCAATGTTGCTTTGTAGACAACAAGGACATCACCTTGGAAGGTGTCTCCAGCTCTTCTTGCATTTAGCTGTTCGATTGAAACAATCCTAGGTTTCTTGACTCTTGTCCTACAAGGAACAAGGATAATGTCAATTGAATGCTAATTTTATATTAGCAAGTTGGACAAATGGAGGTACATTGTAGAACAAAGTACTTTACCATTGTGTTGACTCTTCTTGTGCAATTTGCACCTGTTTGGCTTGTCTTTTTGATACATCTTTTGGTGTCCTGCAAAGAATTGGAACAATGTTATTTGAATATTTGTGATTTGGGTGAATGAATTTGAAGGAATAATACTATGAGCACTTTACCGTTGTGCTAATTCTTCTTGCGTGGGTTGCATTTGCTTTGACTGTCTTTTAGTTTCATCCATAGATCTCCTACAAATAATGGATATAGCATTGGAAAAGACATTGCAATGCGTAAAACTGATGTAAGGCTATAAGTTCTGTAGAGTTGAATTTGTCTATTGTGCAATATGCAATTTTAGGAAAATTGGATTGTGATCAGTCCAATATGCTTCTGATATATAGATAGAGCATATATTTGTAGTCGTGTTGGACCAAATGTGATCAATGACTGAGTTGCCCATGCTATGCTGTTGGTTGAAGACAAAGTGTATGTTGTTATGTTGCATATAACTATGAAGCATTTTTTTGTTTCTGCTCTCTGAAGACATGTCGACATTAAAATCGCCTAAAATGTACATGTTTTTTGAATTTGTGGATCCAATAATTATTTGCAAGATTGTGATTAGTTCATCTATGGCAGTTGCAGGTCTTGCATAAATATTACAAACATTGAGTTCATTGTTAGATAGCATTATTGTTAATGTGATAGCTTCAATATTTGAGGTTTCATGGTGTGTTGTTTTTGACAAGAGCAAATGTTTCTTGGTTAAAGTTGCTATACCATGGATGTTATGTACAGAGGAGCTATCAAAATTCTGCAGCAAGGTATTTAGCTCAAAGGGATGCATATGTGTTTCTTGGAGACACAAGATATTAGATTGCATTATGCTATAGTCATTGACAATGTCTTCTGCATGTGCTTTCAAGCTACGAGTGTTCAATGTACATAGGAGCATATGTGATTTTCTTTTTGAACATGTGCTTAGATTATCAAGTTGCCATTGTGCACATGTCTGAAGACGAGACATTTCTAGTTGTATTTTTTCTTTAACTTTGAAGTTTTTTGAAGTTAAAGGTTGTAACAGGAATAATGATTCTACTGATTTTGTTCGTGATAGAGCTGTATAGGTTAGTCCATGTTGTCTAATGCCTGTGGGGTCAAAAGCCAAGGCCTCCATTGTTAATCCTTGGGATCGATGGATGGTTCATGCACATGCTACTTGTACTGGGAATTGTTTTCTAGTTGTAATTTTCTTGTTGATTGTTATTTTCTGCATTGGCCTAGCAATGTGCTATATAGGCACCTAGTCTTTCTCAATGATAGTAGAATAGTAGTGTGCTAGTTTTGTGCGTTGCTGATGTCCAATTGATGGGTCATTAAATTTAATCTAGACAATATCAATATTGTTTCGTGATGTATATTCTTTAAAAATTCCATCTAAACCATTGACAAGGCCATCTTGAACATTGTAATTGCCTGCATAAAGCTCAACAAGAATATTTGGTTTCAAGCATATTTGTGATGGGAGTGTTGTTGTGTGACTGTACACTCGTATTGCATTAAGGTCCTCATTAACTTCATCTATCGCATCCAGCACAATCATTTGGGTTGGAATGATTGATAGCATTTTGTTGTTATGTGCTTGAATGTCTATTCTCCTATAGAAAAGGTGCGGAAGCAATGGATCTAATGGTATAGGACGAAAGCAAATTTTGTTGATATAGTCTATATCATGAGTTGTCTGAATGCCTACTCGTAGTCTATTAAGGATTGAAATAAATATTTCATCTTTTTGTCTCATGGTAGTCACTAATGAATAGCATTTTATGTGGTCTTTCCAGAAACTATAAGGCATTAATTCAATTGGAGTAGGCCTATTTTCAAAAACCACAGAGTCAAGGACAGGTTGTGCCTGGTAAAGGTCACCACAAAATATGGTGTCAAGGTTCCCAAAGTATGTTGTAGGCATTTGCATTATGTCTTGTAGCCTTCTATCAATATATCGTAAAAATGTTGAGCCAACTAATGATATCTCGTCTATAAGAAGTATGCACAATTGATCATAGTGCTTTGACATAGTGTCAAGTACTTCAGTGTTCAGTGGCAGGAATTCCGATGTATTAAAAGGTATGTGAAATGTTGAATGTAATGTGAATCCCCCTATGTTATATGCTGCTTTACCTGTATATGCAGTTAATAAGCCCTTGGGTTTGTCTGGATTATTGTCAACATAATTTCTATACATGCGAATGAGAGCTTGGTAGATGGCTTTTGCTGTAAAAGTCTTTCCTGTTCCAGCTCCTCCAGTCAAAAACAAGTGCAATGGCTTTTGTGGATTTCTCATCTTTTTTATGAGAACATCCTTAACAATTGCTTGTTGTTCTTTATTTAACATTAGTCTTAATTTGTAGTATTCATTGTTATCTGTAATCTGTGGGTGCTTTGTAATTTCAAATCCATTGGAGTACATGGTCTTTGGGTTAGAATGACCTTTTTTTGGAAGGTCTATTTGAATGTCATATAGTTCTTTATGGGAAAGCTTTGTTTGCATTGGCAGGTCAATGAGCTTTTCATCTTGAAGAGACTGAACATCATTAATAGCTTTGTCAATGTCACCCCATGCGGAGTTTGTGCTGTGGATGAACTTTGCACTATTTGTTTGAATGGTTTGTCCATGGTACATGTATGCATGTTCCCAAGAGTCAAAGTTTTGTTTGAGTGTATGCTCATTAATGATAAATGGAACATAGAGAACCAATTGCTCTCTACAATGATTCTCTACATCAAAGTGTTTGTTGAAATTGATAAACCGTATCACATTGGGTTTGGCCTTTGGCTCAATTGCAGCACCGTATTTATTGTATCTTGAAACAAATTCTGCAAGACATATGTCCATCATTGTTTCAGGGCATTTTAAATAGTAGTCTATAATAGATTTTGCAAGAACGTTTTCTGATTCATCTGGCTCATTGCTCAATTGTTTAACAGATTTGAGTATAAATGTGCGATCATTGTCAGATCGTGTATCAATGAATATACATTTTCTTGAACTGTAGTTTAATGGAAGTGATAAAACAATATGTGCAACTTGTTGTGATGACATTTGTTGCAAGTTAAGCATGGCATTTCCAAGTTTACTCACCATTCGTATTGCATCAATATTGTCTTGCTTGTGGTCTGTACGTATTCTTTTGAATGCATATGTCATTGACTTGTCTACTTTTGCAATATATGAGCTACAGTACATAGCAGCAACATATGCATTTAGGACAAATTGTGCATCTGTATTAGCCCTCCAAAGATCTAGAATTTTCCTTGAAAAACTATTGTTCCATATTTGTGATGGTTTTCTTTGTAAGAAAAGCGTAGGCTTGTTTAATGTTGAGCTCAAAGCTTCAATGTATTCATTGTCAGTTAAGTTTAATTCTTTTAAGAACATTTGAAAAGTGAATGTTTTGTCATAGTTTGCTTTTTGGAGTTT
>VDFB02240694.1:0-28233 GCA_007258455.2 Sequoia sempervirens
TAACCATGGCTTAGGTGTTTCATAGTATTGTCACTTCTTCACCTCGTATATTTAGACTGTGATTGAGTTTATTATTATTTTTATTTATAAATTTGAAGAGATTATGAATGGTGGGGCATTGATATTATGATATGGATTTAGAGTTGGTTCATTCTCTGTCAATTCTCCCCCGTACAGACTCTCTTTCTGTCATTGTTGTGTGTGGCTCTCTAAAAGCCCTCGATTGATTTCATCCCTCTGCGAAGTGCATTGGCAAACATGTATTTTGTGAGTGTTGTTTGGAAATACAAAGGAATGTCCGTTCTTGAAACTTATCTACTAGAGTATCATTTTTGGCATCTATTTGCATGGGGTTTGATTTATTTTATTGAAGTAGGGTTATGAGATCTTGCACTCTCATTACTTTTATGATTCTAAATTCCTTGGGATGTGTTGGTAGTGTTTTACCAAATGCAACAAACAAGTGCTCCACCCAAACAATTCGCTTTGTTTAACATGGTCTTAGTCTATGCCAAAACAATAGGTTTGGAATAGGGTATAGGTATGTCAATTGTTTGACAAATGGTTGCAAAAGGTGTAGTCTCATGAATTGCTATACAAATTCAAAGTGATATGTAAGTAGTGAAATCCTACACAGTTGAGAAAATGCTCTTAAGGGTTGTTGGGTCAGTTTTTCATACCTCCCGAATGCATTCTATAGTTTAAAATGTACATAATATGTAAGTAGTGAAATCCCACACAGTTGAGAAAATGCTCTTAAGGGTTGTTGGGTCAGGTTTTCACACCTCTCAAATGCATTCTATGTTTTAAAATGTACATAATATGTTCATAGTTTCCACTTACTGTAGAAAAAGTTCACACAGATACCCTATCTTGCAGGATGGTTGAATCTAAATCATTTCACTAATCCTATCTATTGAGTAATTATTAGTATTGTATTAACTTAGGAAAAATTTGGACCATTGTATTTTTATCATTTGAATGAGCATGGTCGAGACTAATGCTTTCTTATCAAATTTTGCTTATTTGTTTGCATTGATAGTTGTGCCTTCAAAAATATTAAATGCCAACCCTAATGTTTGTTGGGGCGTGCAAATTATTTTTCTTCAAAAATGATAAAATGTGGATGTCTAATTGGATTGTGCAATTTTTTGTTGGGAAACAAAACAAAAGCGTGAGAACAATGTCCATAATAGGCAACATAATCACAAGATGGGTGACCCTAACAACTGAGGTAATCACCTTTATGAATTAGGAGTCCAATAAATTCACATATGGTAGAAGTTAGCCAAAGATGGCCTATCTCTACACTAAATGATATTGCTTTAAATGTGGTGTTAAAAATGCTAGAAAAGAATGACGAATCCTACTTGGTTTGCTACCACACATGATTAAATTTGTCTAGTAGATGCCAAATTTTTTAAGAAAGACATTTCTACTACTCCAGTATCGAAAATGCAGGTTTCAAATAGGATATGGAAATCTATCAAAGGATTAAAAAGGGAAGTTTCTAGATGTCATAGTTGCAATTGTCGTTCTATGCATCTATCCAAAACGAGGATGCATCCACAAGGCACACACACTAATTGAGTTGCATATTTCAGAAACAATATTTGACAAAAATCTTTTATGTATTCCACTTTGATTGATGTCCATAGCAACATTAGACATTCAGATTGATTTTTATCTGGCTTTCTCCACCATTGACTCTTTTTTTCATTGAATTTGACAAATTGAAAATGATTTTGCTTAATTAACAATAATATAAATTAACACTAATCTTATTAAGTTCTACAAATATCTCTAGATTTTGCATACTATTAAAAATTAGCAAGATGATAATAGTAATTTAAAATAATTACAATTTCAAAGATATTGTAATGACAGTAGGAATTGTGTGCTATAAAAGGAGAAGACTTATAGAACATACATGGCATAATGACTTTAACTAAAAAAAATATAATTATATCTAAAACAACATAACATACAACAAAAAACATTGAAGCCATTACAATAACAATAGGTGCCCTAACTAGTTCAATGGCTTGAATATGTGTAACATTTATGCAAGACCCAACACTCCAATTTTAGAAGTTATAACTACTATCAATAAAATACTTACACATATAAACACAAAAAATATTTTGTATACCATATGAGATTTCAATATTGACATGACTATAGAAGACAAAACAAAAAAATGCTTTCTAATCATATGTAAAAGTAAAACATACAATTCATATTGAATCAAAATCACACAATAAACAAACCACTCATTGACCATGTCTCTAGTGTAATTCGAATACACATACATCTTATATTTACAAATTAGAAGCATACTAGACTAACCACCTTGCCACTTTTATAAAGTTATATCCTAATCAACAAAATAATTCACTTGAAAATTCCAATAAGCCTATAAAAATAATAATCGTGCTCCACACAATCACTACATTGCTATCAATATTTATAACATGCTACTTATCTAGACTCTTCTATCATTCTATCCATATTTTTACCAAATATACTAATGCACCTTTACTCCAACAATGCATAGGAATAAATTGCTCTCTTCTGCTTTCATGATAATATTAAATAAATTACCTATAACAAATTAACATAGTTTTATTTTTAGTCAATTTTTTTTAGTTATGTAATTTCTCTAACATAATCTTGCATATTACATCATGCAAAATAATTACTATAGTTTGATTGAATACAATTCAACACTATATAATTTTGTTTCAACAAAACAATGGAAAGTAGTACAAGAGAATAAGAAAACAAGTACAACCAAAACAGGAAGAAACAACCAAAAGGTAATCACCACACTCTAATTATATTCAAACTATACTGATTTATTTTTTCAATCTTAAAGAAATTCTATTATATTCTCTATAGATAAAAAAGGTCTAAATTTCATATCGATTAAAGATCTCAATACTCGAAAAGTTGGAAATATTTTTTAAGGTGACATCTTGTATACAAAGCTAACCTAGATAAAGTAAACAAATTGCGTGAAGTTCTTTGTGTTGACTTGACAGATGTTAAAGCTGAAATGATAATCACTTTAAATGTTAGTGGTCATCTTGTGCAACTACAGGAAAAAAAGATAATTCTAGGATCAACAATATGTGTATCAAATTTTCAAATTGCTCACAAAATAGATTATGGCCATGGAGACTGTGATTGCATACTCATTTTGTAATAATCAAGTATAGTTGAATTAATACCTTGTCTTTGTGAACAATACAACTTCATACCGAACATGACAATCAAACAATTGCTTACAAGTATAGATAGCTATCCCATTGGAACAATAGGTGTAGTGGTAATCTCCACAAAAAGAACACCTTTTCAATATTTGATCGACATCAAAGTTGGAGATTCTGACATGGGCAGAGCACATGTACAAATATGTCTCAAACCATTCTCCTATTCTACTTTAAATCTATTTTTTTCTTATTTTTATCATTAAAAATCAAGAAAAAACTAATTTCCTCACCATTAGCAAACATATACAGTTACATGAGACTTTGTCACAACAATTCTTAACAATAGAAAATGAATAGTGGGAAAATCAGTTTCCAACAATGTTATTCAAAAATATTGTAAAACAAAAAGAAGCAGACAACAAACTTCACACCGGTCAATCTACATATATTTACAAACTTCACACCAGTCAATCTACATATATTTTCAAACTAAATAACAAAAGAACAATGGAAAAGCTAAAAATATTTCTACAACCAATTTATTTGAGGTAATCATTTAAAAATTGTTACATTTCTAAATTTACAACTAATTTTTTTCTTTCATAACAATAATATTTTAATATATGTTGTAGATAGATGGAATTTTGAAAGTGGCCAACCCATTGTCAAATCTGCTTCATGCATTTTGTGCAAAATGCAATTACAAGTTTGAAAATAATGGAACATTGGAAGAGCAAGTTTTATTTGACATATTAATAAATAAATATATCTATCATTATATCAAACAAGGCAAACAATAAGTGTTGGTGTTCAGTGATTCTCAATCTGTGCAATGAGATCTGACCAAGTGTATCCATTCTGGGTGTCATGGGCTAGTCAATCCATCATCATTTCTTACTATATATGCATGTTTCTATTTATCGCAATTTCTTATGCAATATAATAATAAACTTCTAGCAACTATCTTAATGAAATATTTGCAGACAACAAATGAGACAAAAGGGGACAATGTTACACTTATTCTATCTAGACAACCACTATCATCTATGCTAAACCATGTTTGATGCAGATCTATTAGTTGTTTTCAAAAATTTGTCATGACACCAACTATAAACTTTAGTTCTATAATTATTTATAATAATATGTTTTAGTTTCTACCTACACAATTATTTGTATAAACTTTCAAGTTATATGATCCCTATGATACAATGCTAACTCTATGAATATATATTTTTATTCAAAATATTTGAAAAGAATAAAATTTCAATTATGGTCTTTTTCTTTTTTTTTTGACAACACACATTCACATTACACCCCTAGCTACTTCTGTACACTAAATGTTTAAAACAACCAAACACAACCCACAATCGACATGAACCTAACACAAATGCTAATATTTAGTTAACAAAAGTAGCTAGGGGTGTAATGTGATTGTTTGTTGTTATATTAAAAATAAAAAGTATAGTTAAATCAAATATTTTTGAATAAAAATATATATTTATAAACTTAACAGTGTATCATAGGGATCATATAATTTGAAAGTTTATACAAATAATTGTGCAAGTAGAAACTAAAACATATTATCATAAATAATTATACAACTAAAGTTTATAGTTCGTGTCATGACAAATTTTTGAAAACAACTAATAGATCTGCATCAAACATGGTTTAGCATAGAAGATAGTGGTTGTCTAGATAGTAGAAGTGCAACATTGTCCCCTTTTGTATCTCATTTGTTGTTTGCAAATATTGTATTGAGATAGTTATTAAAAAGTAATTATTGTATTACATATAATAAAGTACAATAAATAGAAACATGCTTATAGTAAGAAATGTTTGGAAAATATTATACTTACCTTTTCATAAGATGTGTTGATTATTGTTGACCACAATTGGCATGCATGATGAAATTGTTGTGGTTCAATGTGAATTGGCCTCTTGCAAAGAAATTGTGTAGCATGAAGATGACATATGATTTATCTTTAATGTACTCTTCATATGTAGTGTTGTGTAGATTAAGCAATAACACTTGAACAATGGAGTTATTAGCAAAACAATGTATTGTTTGTTTGTTATGTGGTATTATAATGGTTTTTAGATAAGGGGAGTGGACATAAGTAACTTACTCATTACATCTAACACAATAAGCAACTTGTCCTTCAAGTGTTCCATAATTTTCAGACTTGTAATTGCATTTTGCACAAAATGCATGAAGGATTTGACAACGGGTTGACCACTTTCAAAATTCCATCTATCTGCAACATATATTAAAATATTATTGTTATAAAAAAAAATTAGTTGTAAATTTAGAAATGTAACAATTTCCAAATGATTAACTCAAATGTTGATTGTAGGAATCTTCTTAGCCTTTCCATTGTTCTTATGTTATTTAGTTTGCAAATATATGTAGATTGATCAGTGCAAAATTTGTTGTCTTCTTTTTATTTTACAATATTTTTTAATAATATTGCTGGAAAATGATTTTCTCCCACTTTATTTTCTATTGGTAAGAATTGTTGTCAAACTCTCACGTAACTATATTTGTTTGTTAATGGCTAGAAAATTAGTTTTATCTTGAAGTTTAATGACACAAAGAAGAAAACAATATATGTAAAGTAGATTAGAAGAAGAGTTCAAGACATTTGTACCTATGCTTTGTCCATGTTAGAATCTCCATATTTGATGTCAATCAAAGATTGAGAAGGTGTTCTTTTTGTGAAGATTACCGTTGCACCTATTGTTCCAATGGGATAGCTATGTGAACTTGTAAGCAATTGTTTGATTTTCATGTTTGGTATGAAGTTGTATTATTCACAAAGACGAGGTATTACTTCAAATATTGTACTTGACTCTTGACAAATGAGTATGTAGTCACAATCTCCATGGTCATAAACTATTTTGTGAGTATTTTGAAAATTTGATACACATATTGTTGATCCTAGAATTATCTTGTTTTCATGTTGTTACACAAGATGACCAGTAACATATAAAGTGATTGTCATTTTGGCTTTAACATCTGTCAAGTCAATACAGAGCACTTCACATGATTTGTTTACTTTATCTAGGTTGGCTTTGCATACAAGATGTCACATTCAAAAACATTTCCAGCTTTTTGAGCATTGAGATCTTCAATTGTATGGAATTTAGACTTTTTATTTTTGATCTATAGAAAATATAATATATTTTCTTTAAGATTGAAAATTGAATAAGTATAGTTTAAATATAATTAGAGTGTGGTGATTACCGTTTGGTTGTTTATTCATGTTTGAGTTGTACTCATTTTCTTGTTCACTTACTACCTTCCATTGTATTATTGCAACAAAATTATATAGTGTTGAATTGTATTCAATCAAATTATAGTAATTATTTTACAATATAATATGGAAAATTATGTTAGAGAAATTATAGAAATATATATTTTTTTACTGAAAATAAAATTATATATATTTTTGGAGTAGAGATGCATTAGTATATTTTCTAAAAGTGTGGGGAGAAGGATATAAGAGTTTAGATAAGTAGGATATTAGAAATATTGATACAAATGTAATGATTGTGTGAAACGTGATTATTATTTTTTATATGCTTATTAGAATTTACAAGTCAAATTATTTTGTTGATTAGGATGGCACTTTATAAAAGTGGCAAGGTGGTCAGTCCAGTATGCTTCTAATTTGTAAATAGAGGATGTATGCGTATTTAAATTACACTAGAGATGGTCAATTAGTGGTTTGTTTATAGTGTGAGATTGATTCAATATGAATTGTATGTTTTGTTTTTTATTAGAAATCATTTTTTAGTTTTTTTTTCTAGTGAATGTCTGTATTGAAATCTCCTAGATAATATACAAAGTATTTTTTTGTTTATATGTGTTAGTATTTTATTGATGGTAGTTATAACTTATAGAATTTAAGTGTTGGATCTTACATAAATATTACACACATTGAGCTCATTATTAGTTAGGGGTATTGTTATTGTGATTTCTTCAATGCTTGTTGTTCTATGTTGTGTTGCTTTAGATATATAATTAATTTTTTTTAGTTAAAGTCATTATCCCATGTATGTTGTCTAGAATAGAGTAATTAAAATGTTGAAATATATCATTGGTTTTAGATGGATACACGTGTTTCCTAAAAACATAAGATTTTGGATGACATTATGTCATGGTCGTTGAGAGTAATCAATGGTTTGATTGATGTGTAGCGATATTTGAGTAATAGTTCTAATGAGTCAAACAAGCAATCTACAACATTGTAATTAAATTTGTTCATTCTAAATAGTCCTTCATTTTTAATGCAATATTAATATTAGAAAATTCACTTTAGCCTTTGAATTAATAGTTGTCTACATCTATCATTTATATTTTATCTACATGTGTCTACTAGTTGTCTTGATCTCTTCATTTATTTGAATTTTGATAAATTTTATATGTTGTTTTGCTAGTTCTTTAACTCTTCTCGTTCTGCAACATATAATTCCTATTGTCACTACAATATCTTTGAAATGTAATTATTTTAATTTACTGCTATCATCTCAAGCTAATTTTTAATAGTATACAAAATCTACATATATTTGTAATACTTAATAAGATTAGTGTTAATTCATATTATTGTTTTATAAAATGATTTAATATACTAATAGGCCCCTAAGACCCTTCATTTCAGATCTGAAGACTTATTTCAACTAAAATCTTGAAAAAATCAACAAAAGCATTAAAATTTCTAACAACCCATCATTGGCCCACCCCAAAAAACTAGGGTGGGACTCATAAGCCACCTTGGGTGTATGAGTCCCCCTAGGTGGGACCCATATGGCACAAGTCGCGTATAAGTCTTGTGTGGCCTCTTTTTAGGCTTTCAGTGGGAAATTCAAGTTTTTAATTCAAAATTTTGGTTTATGTCAGTATTTGAGATCTAAATAATGGTAAATTAGGTAAAGTACCTATATAAACAAGCTCTCAAGTCATTATTTTCATCTAGAGAAAGCAATTCAAGATCCAAACATTTACAAGAACTTAATCATTCTTTCACAAGAACATTATAGAGTAAGTAGCAAACAAGGTTGAAGTATTGGAACAACATAATAGTGTTTTTGTAGGTCTTCAAGTTCACTTTCATTCAAGATCTAGCATTTTCAAGGATTGATAATGGTTTCCTATGGGGAATCTTGATGGATTCTAGGTTGGGGAGACACAACTAGCCATCAATCCAAGCCTAATGACTTATTTCCTAAGTGATTCCATCCTCCATTATCACTCTAATTTTAACCTAAAGGAAGATACATGCATTATTATGGATTATAAAGGCGATTCATCATCTTCATGCTTCATTCATGCATCCCATTCTAGCACATTAGAATAGGGGTGCATTGCATTTCAGATTTCTTAATCTTAGATACACTTAAGGTTAGGGTTTATATTCACATTTAATTTCAAGATCCATTGTTTCTATCAAGGTTTAATTACCAAACTAGCAGTTTGACCAAAGCAAACCCACCATAAGAAAATCAACACTATATTCTATTTTGTAGGTCTTTTTATAGGTTCAAATCCATAAATTAGATTGGGAAGAAAGAGTAGAGATTGAAGAGAAGATTCAAACTTTGACTTTTTGAAAAAGCAGGACGCGACTAATATGCCACTTGTGGCGTATGAGTCCCAATACAATGGTGTTTCTAGATTTTAGGAGTTCTAGACTTGTTACTGCTAGATTTCTATTCCTGCTTAGAAACCCTAATATGGGACTGAATTGTCCAACCTAGCGTATTAGTCCTAGTGTGCATTAAATTTAGCATTTTTTAGTATTTTAGACCATGTTCCTAGCTTCTCCAGGTTTACAAGTGCACCTTTGTGTATTCTCAATTTACTGTTATGATTTGTATTCATTTCTAGGTCATTAATTTGAGTTTTACATAGCATTAGGTTTTATCATTAGATCTTGCATGTTACTATTCTTTCCAAGCCCTAGCTTGGTGGTGAACCCCCTTTTAGTCTCTAAACATACCCTAGGACAACTTATTGCAGATCTGTTTCTGTCATTCCATCATTGGAATGAGATCTCTAAGGTATCCTTGAGTTTAACTTAAGTGAAATAGGCCCTATCCCTTGTGTTCCATCTCCTAAAAGGTGGAGCACCCTATTTCCGTTGTTTCATTTTGGTGAACCTACATTTAGAACACCTTATTTATGATTTAAAGTGCATCATAATCCTAGATCTATCTTGCATTAACTTTGCATTAGTTAATTTGCATCTACGGTTTTTGAATTTGCATTAGTGAAAGTGCATATAGGTTTCATTTTTGCATCTTGCATCATTGAATTTAATTTAAAATCTACATTCTCGGTTAGCCTAGAAATCATTCAAAATAGAAAACATAACATTTACATAGAATTTGCTGCAAATGGTGCAAAAACCCTAATATAAGACTCATACGCCCCTCTGGGCAATATAGTCCTAGTATAGGTGGTTTTGCTTGATTTCTGGGTATTCTGTGGTGATTGTTATTCAACATTTAAATCCTTAAAAAACCTTAATTGGAACTCATACACCCCTTTGGGTGATTTTGTCTTGTTTTAGATTTCACACCACATTAAAAACTTTATCTTCATGTTTCAAGTTTCTACTGTTAGTTTTCTATTTTAGTTTATTGAGTTTCTGTTTCATGCATTTCATTAGATTTAGCTTAATTTAAATTCATTTCTTTTGTGGATAGAATTATATTACTATATTGTTCATTTACAGTATTAGTTCATAGCTTGATAAGCTTAGATTACATTTAGAATTCATTAGAAAACAAAACTAATAACACCTATAAGACCAATGAACCACTTGGAGAAAGCATAGTTATTTGAATATGTCAAATATATTTTTCCAAGTTAACCTAACCGTCAAGCCTTTTAGTAGTGATGACTTTGACATGTTAGATGAAGCCCTTGAGGATTTCATCTCACAAGGTTCATCCACTAAGGCTTGTTATGACAAACTGAAACCAAGAGAAGTTAACGTGATTCAACCTTAACTCATCCTTTACCCACCTTCACACAAACCTCAAACTAAAAAAATATATGTTTTCATCCTTGAACCACCTAAGAATAATGTTTTGCAACAATTAAGTTATAATACCATTGCTCATACATATAACAGTAGAAATAATCCAAAACCAAAAAAACCAACTCCAACATCTTTACCTTTGCCTAACCCCATCTTACCTAGTGCCCCTCATTTTCCTTCGAATAGTGGAAAGGAGTATGATATTGTTGAACAACTTAAAATACTCTTACGAAGATATCCCTGTGGGACCTAATTCAGAATTCACCTAATTATCACACTATGCTTCAAACCGCCTTACAACAAATTGTGGTTTCCTCTAGTACAAATGCAAATGATGTGGCAGCTCTAATTCAAGGAATGAATGTGGTTAACATAGATACTAATTTTCATCAACATGAGCTACCTCCTTTGGAAATGAGAAAGATAAATGATGCCTTCATGATAATAGCCACTATGATGGGTGGGGAATAAAAAGAACCCTTGTTGACAATGGCTTCACCCTTAATGTGTATAGTGTGACCCTTTTGGATAAACTAGGTGTGGATAAATCAAGAATTCAACTTGATTCCTTGTTGATTTGATGATTTGACAATGTAGGAAAGCAACCACTTGGTGTGATTACTTTTCCTATTACAGTAGGAAAGGCTACCTTACAAACTCCTATTCATGTTATGCCTCATGATCTTTCATACAATCTTCTTTTAGGAAGACCTTGGATTCATGAGATGCATGTGGTGCCATTAACTCTTCATCATATCATTAAGCATTTCTATAAAAGTAAAGTATACCAAGTTGAAATAGACCTCGAGCTTGAAAGTTGCTTACAAGTTGAAAAAGGAACGAAAATTCCTCTAAACACATTAATTCCAACATCAAACATAGAACCTATGGAAGAAGAAAAAAAGAGATGGAAAAAGTGTCAAATTTATTGGACGATGATTGGGGTTCTTTAGAGTTCACACCTTCATTTATGGGAGAATAAAAAATTACAACAAAATAAATTGAAAAACATAAACAATCAATGGTGATGTCAATGCAGAATTCTAAAGAAAATTGACAAACATCCACCTCATCTACTCTAGAAGAAGGCACAAGCTATACAACAAACTTTGATGAGATAGATTATCAAAAACCAACAAAATCTGAAAGAAATGGAGGAGCTTTATGGAAAAGGTTATGAGCTCGTAAAGCAATGTGGCTATAATGGAAAAAAATGTGGAAGGAAAGAACAAGGAATCCGTGTTCCTGTAGAGCTGAACACACAAGAAACAAAAATTGGTTTGGGGTATTTCTCTTCTAAGGTAACAAAAGTAGCTAAAAGACCTTTCCTAAACATAAACACCATCATATGTAATCCTAATAAACCAACTCTCACATTGAAGCATCTAAAGTTGATTGATACAACTTGTGATGAATCTTTTGAATACTTTGAAGATGAAAAAGCCTTGAAACAAATGCTAGGAGCTTATGATAAACCATTTACTCCTAAAAAGGAATGGATTACGTGTGCTATTATTAATGATAAACAAGAAGACAAAGAAAAGGAAAATATTGAGATTGATAAAGACAATGAAGAAAACAACCTTGAACTTCCGAAACAAAATGCACTTCCTTTGGTAAATACCATAGACATATTGATGGACATTAACAATGAAGAGAAAGTATTAAAGATAGGAAAGTGCCTTGATGAAGATGAACAAGAAGACCATGGAACTTTACTTCATGAATTTCCTAAAATTTTTGCTTGGACTTATTTGGATATGTCAGGAATTGATGCTAAGATAGTACACACAACATAGTCCTCGCCGAGAATGCAAAACCAATTAGATAAAAGATACAAAAGATGAACCCTAAGATAGCCTTACTATTTAAGGCTGAGATATACCAAGTTGAATATCGTGAAAAGTAGAAATTGGGAACGATTGATGAAAACAAGCCAGTTGAAGAGGAACTTCAATCGTCAAAAAGAGAAAATAAATTGGCAGCACAAAGGGAACGAATGCGAAAGAGTCGTACTAGGGTAGATGCAAATACTATAGTTGGAGACACACCCTCTACCACAAGTGAAGATGAAGGGACACCATTACACACAAGCGAATATGGAGGGACACCATCTACCACAAGTGAGTATGGTTGGAGGGTATGTGCAGGATCATGATGGGTCAAAAAGTGGCAATATTATGAGTGTTTGTAGGGTATGTGGCTGACGACTTTTTTTTAATCCAAAATTGATGAAACAAAAAGGGTTTTTAGAGGATATTTTCAGCTTTCCACAATATAAATTATTCTTTAATTTGAATTTAATAAATAATAATTATTTATTTTCTATTAGAATTACGACTAAAGTCCTGATCAATAGGCTGATTGAAAACATCACTATAACTTTCAAAGCGATATCACATTTTTGAATCCAAACATGTGTCACATTCTATGCTTCACATACTATGATTAAAAAAAATAAAATTAAATCTCATGGTTTGACCAAGTTAAGATTGGTCAGGACATCACGAGTTTTATATTTTACAAAGTTAGCAGTAAAAAAAATCATAATTAATTATTTACTTGGAAAAAAATTACATAAAATATGCATTACATCGGACATGGAGTCCTCTACTTATATATAAAATATTTTAAAATATTATCATTTATTATGGTTAGAGATTGGTCAGAATGATTATCTACTTCTTATTTTTTCTCCACGAAATTTAAGTATACTTATTGATTTGAAATTTTCAAATTTTCACAAAATAGATTTTATTTATTTTAAATAAAACTAGTAGTTTAAAGAAACTACATTCAATTTTCTACAATTTCTATTCTTACATATTTTTTTGAAATAATATACATAGCAATCAAATTTTTTAAGTCAAGAGTTGCTAACAAGTTTTTTTCTAAATTTTTTTTGCCATAGGGGCCTATTTTTCCATGATGATCCTGCACATATTAGACACCTTCCACATCCTAAGAGTTGAGGTATCATCACTTAGATTGAGGAACAAATTAAACATCATCTAGCGTGAACCTCAAGGTATGTCTTCTATTATTCCATCCTCTCGATCGAGAGAATGCGCCAATCTAGCCCACCTCAATTAAATGTGAAATTGGTAATGTAAGAGATGTGTATGTGTGGCCTAAGAGACACCACCCTAAATTTGTGTAAAAGCCAAAGTTTTTTTGATTAATATTGATGAGGATATTTTGCAGCACATGGAAGGTAAGATTCCAGAACGCACTTGTAGAAGATATGCTGATAAAATTTGGCAAATGTTCTTTGAAAGGATAAATGAGACTGCAAGATGTCAACTATTTGTTCAAATGATGCAGGGTTTAAAGTACAAAAACATCATGATGGGTTGAGAACATCGAATGCATCAAGTGAAAACACTATTGTGAAGAATCTAATGGATGCTTATGAGACTATGGGTAAGACCTCACGCTCAAAGGATAGTAATGTCACACGACGTGTCATTACATCAACTTTGGTAAGCTATCAAACAAAGAGATCTCGCCTCATTAAAAACACAAGTGAACAAGTGGGAATTAGTAGAAAAACTTTATCAAAAGCCGTTCAAAGGCGGCAAAGAATTGAGGGAACCGATTCAAATGAATTATGGGCATTCTCGGGGAGACTGCCACACAAAGATAAAAAAGTTGTTGAAGCATTGAGAACACTAATTGAAGATTATTGGAAGAATAATACAAGGCCATCTCCGAATCAAAAGGATGTTGTAAGAAGGAGAATCGGTAGTCGAAACCACGAGCCACATCCAAAGCATTTTTTGGATGACTCAAACCCAATTTTTTCATAAATTCCAAAATGATTATCCTCAAATTAGTATTTCTCAAAGATTTTTTGAAATGATTAAACCTTTTTATGTCAAGATAAATCACACACGCACTACTTGCTGTTGTAAACTGCATATTGAATTCTCTAACAATTATGATGTTTATTGTTCTATATGTTTAGATTTGCACACTAACAATGTTTTGTAGGATTGTGGCATAGAAGTCCCACCAAAATCTTCAAGAAAGTTCTTATCAAAAAATTTATGTGAAATAGAGGATGGCCAAATATTCTATAGGACAACATGCTTGGATGGTTCATGTGAGCGTTGCGGTGGCTTGCAATGAATGCTATTATGTCAACATATGGAATTCACATATGAGGTGGGACAAAAACTAGTAGAGTTCAGGAAGTATAAAACAGTGGCATATGGTACAAAAGATGGGTCTGAAGCAAAAAGGTGTGAGTTGGTTATTCAAAAAATTCCAGTGTATCAGTTCATGTCCATGTTTCGTGAGAATCTAGTGTATGAGTATGCAAGGGATACCCATAGAGCCCGATGGCTGGACACACAATTCAAGCTATGCAAGCGACACCTTTCCACTTGGCAGCATAGTATTGGTGGTTGAATTTGCGGTACACTCTATAGCCCTGGCGTGAGGTCTTGATCCTTAGTATTACAACTCCACACGAGGGTTTGATATTTGTGCACATAGCATTCATACATGTAGGCGATAGTATAGAGGAGGACAAAGGAAGGTATTGAGGGAGTATCCACTTTTATATTAGTAGTGATGATGGCACATTCTCTAGATTTTGTGGAGTTGCTTCGAGATGTTCTACAACCATTTGGCTCGAGAGGGGCACATATCATGCGATTCGGCATATAATATGGTGGAACAAGCTGTGTAGCGCATAGTTCAAGAGCAGCATGTTCACGGTTGTCGCGAGGATGCATCACTACTGCGTGTTCAACATATGTGGAACTTTTGTGAAACCAAACATGGAAAGAGGGATCATGGCGATCACGGGGAGCATCTGCGTGAAAAGAGCATTAGCCGCAGGAAAGAGTTAAAGTATCAAGATAGTGCACAGTTGATAGATGCAAGATCAATCGTCGAGTGGTGTATTGCTTCGATGGGTCCAGGTAATGAAGGTACATCTTCAGTTCATAGATTTTTTTGGTTGATGGATGATGCTAACATTGCACCATATGAGGATTGTTGTACACTGGCGGGATTAGGGTGAGTTGCACTCTTTCCTTAAAAAGCTCAAAATCGCGAGGTTCATGAATTATCGATACACATAAGATGGCATGCTTTTGTTCTTCATGTACAATGCAAGCCTGGAATGATTAATGAGTCGAGTGTGGGTTGACAAATGGTTGACAAGTTATCTTAGCCCGCTACCGCGTATCGCCCTCCGATGGCATTGGAACTTAACAGATGGAATCGTCGTCGACTTTGACCATGTATCCAGGATCCTAGTTCAACAAGGTAATATATCTACTTGCTTAATATTTTAAATTTCATATTGTTATCATACTTTGTATTGTATTCATAATGTTGACTAATTTCAAGAGATATGTTGCACATATAAATGTAGGGCATGTTTATCACGGTTATTGCGGATAGAAGACAATGAAGAAAGGTACGCCACTATTACTTGTGTCATTGTGTTGAGGCAAAAGAAATTGGAAGCTGGTGTAGATGGAAAACATTAAGATACCCTATGGGTCGAATTATTTATTCTTGGTAGTAGCTCAGAAAGTACCCACATAAGAGTGTTAAACATTGGTTGTTTGAGGAATTTGACATGCATCGTAAGATTCTTCATTACTCAAACCTTGTCGTGGCATCCAATGTTCGTTTGACCAAATATAAGGGTAGACCTTTGAACAAGACCTTGTGGAAGGTTCGTGAGTCTGACCATGAGGCAATACTTGACACAATAAAGAGTAGAGCAGACCCGGATGGTTCATTGGATTAATTTGTAAGTATATGCACAACTATTCTTATTAATTTGTAAGTATATGCACAACTGTTCTTATTAATTTATACTTGATGGTAAAATTTGTTAGTAAGTCTCATTTTTTTATGTTAATAAATGCATATTTAATGTCTTCCCATTCTTGTAGTTTCAAAGGCGTCTAGCATTATGCTTTGATGGATGTTTATACCCTGCTCCAAAGCTCCCATTTTGGCATAGGTTATGGAATTTGGCTTCACACCTGCTAATTGCATTTGCTTGAAAGTTTCTAAAGCCTTTTCAACAAATCCATTTTGTGTATATCCTGCAATCATCGTATTCCATGAGATGGCATCTCTTTCAAGAATTTTGTCAAACAGTTCACAAGCCTTGTCTATGCTTCCACATTTTGCATACATGTCTACTAGGGCAGTTGCAACTACAACATCTAACAAACTTCCTCTATTATTTATTCTTTGATTGATGTTCATACCCTGTTCCAAAGCCCCCATTTTGGTACAAGTAGGAAAGATGTTGGCAAAGGTTGTGGAATTTGGATTTATACCTACCAATTGCATTTGCTTGAAACTTTCTAAAGCATTTTCAACAAATCCATTTTGTGCATATCTAGCAATAATTGCAGTCAATGAGATGACATCTCTTTGAGGCATTCTATCAAAAAATTCGCATGCTTTCTCTATGCTTCCACATTTTGCATACATGTCTACCAAATCATTAGTCATGAATTAGGATGAGTCTTTTAGATTACCTGAGTCAATAGTGTGAAAATTGCAATCATTTTCTATTGGTGAATGTTGCAAAGTTACATGGGCTTGTGTAGGAGCGATGGAAGAATGGATGTTTTTGGGTACAAGGTCTATTTGTTTGGTCATTTTCTATTGTGTGAAGAGTTTTTACATCATCCCCAAGTCATGTTGAGATGTTTGATTGTGTGATTCAAGTTGAGTGATCAATTTGCATGGTTGAGTGATCAATTCAATCAAAAACAACAATGGCAAAGTATGCCCTTTCAAGGTTTTATGAAGGGAAAGAGAGTCCAAATTGTAAGGGAAACAAGAATTTGTTAAATGAATGTCAAGTTGAGTGTGGATTGAGATTTTTCTTCCTTTGCTCTGCATCACATTAAGCCAGTTTGGAACACATCTCAAATTGGACATTAGGTCCTTTTAAAGTCATCTATTTCAAATTAGGACATTAGGTCCTTTCAAATTGGAACACATCTTAAATTGGACATTAAGACTAGTGATCTTTCCATTATCATCTATTTCAGTTTAAAGTC
This sequence comes from Sequoia sempervirens, assembly GCA_007258455.2. NCBI lineage: Eukaryota > Viridiplantae > Streptophyta > Pinopsida > Cupressales > Cupressaceae > Sequoia > Sequoia sempervirens. The sequence goes on from VDFB02240694.1 coordinate 17,314, forward strand.
CCTTGGAACACCTCCTCTAAACTCTATATCCTTGCATTCAATGGTGTGCTTCAAATTGTGTTTGTATGATGCCTTGAATTGTCATAGGAGTTTTCTTAATAAATCTTTGGAAACCCTTGCTTCTCCTAACATTTTTCTATTCATTGACTGTCATACTTAAATATTCCCTCAAAATCCTTCAAGGTGTTTCAAGATGATGATTTAATGGTGAAAAGTCAAAGAGATACGGAAGTGTGTGGAAGTCAATTTTCAAGAGGCCCTAGTTTTTTGGAGCAATTTCGTGAGGGTTTTGTGTTTGACCATGTTAAGGGTGTCATAGGAGATTAAAACTTGGAAAATACTTGGTTTCAGAACAATTTAAGATACCGTAGAAAGTTTCATGGTCAGGTGATAAGTTTTGAATAGGGTTGCTTTGGAAAAGGGGGCTATTTAGGCTAGTTTTGGTGGGACAACAGATTTTTGAAAGGTTTGGTCTGAAACAAGTGCTATCAAGATTTTGGTATGTTGTGTAGCATCACAAAACACACCTAATTCAATCATTATTTTGGTGAGTCTTTTGGAAAAGTTGTTAGAAAAGTCAAAAAAACCACCATTGGAGGCCTAGTTGGCTGGAAGCCTAGTCAAGGTGGAAAAGTGGGTTTTTGTTTGAGTCAGAGGTTTGGGGCTTTGAAAAAATTCAAGACAAGTTTGTTTGTGTCCCTTAAGGGCATTCCAAGGGTTTGGGTCCATAGGAGAAATATTGGAGTCATAAGTGCACTTTGAGGCTTCTTTCCTTAACATTGTTTAGAACATGGTTGAGATTACTTCATTGAAAAAACCTTCAAGCCTTTGAGTTTTGTTTTGAGTCCCATATCCTCTACATAATAGTGGTATCATAGTAGTAAGTAGGTCCTTTAGGGATTGAAGAATCAACAATGGCACCTAAAAATCAGTTAGCAAGAGAGTTGGAGGAGTTGAGGGAAACCTTGGAAAGTGAGAGAAGGGAAAGAAGAGAACAAGAAGGCAGCAAGAGGAAGCGGGCTAAAACAGGGAAGAGGAAATGGAAGGGAGAGAAGATATATGTAGGCTAGGATCAATAGCCTTGAGGAGAAATAGGTGAGAACAAGGAGGGAGAACAAGAGACAATGATGAAGAAGAGTGATAGGGAGGGGTTGGAGGAATCAATCTAAATTCTTTGCTCTAGAGTCTTACTTGCAGGGCTTGCTCCCTTGGTGTTTTGTTCACCACCTTAGGACCCTTCTCAAGTTTAGGTACCCCTAGTCTATTTGGCCAACCCCACTTCTATCACAATTCCATCTACCAAGTTAACCTTGGTGCAATGCTTCAACTCTTCCTTAGCCCTTAATCTACCCTAAAGGCTAATCTATCCTCAACACTCCATTAGTTCTTGCAAGGGTGTAGAGATGTCTTCAATGGCTTCAAACCAACCTCCTAGGGTTCTTGAAGGTTCACCAAAACTCCACCTTTTCATTGCTTTCACCAAACCCTCATCTAGGGTTAAGAAGGCTACTAGTCCATGACCCCCAATTAGGTCTCCATCACCAAAACAACTGGTTATTACTCAAACATTTCAAAAGACCACCTCAATCTTTCTTCGAGGTCCTTGTCCCATATGAACACCTCTCAAATATTTTTGAGGTCCTAAGCTTTAACTATCTGTACAATGCTTAAACTTGAAAATGGTCATTTCCTAGGGTTTTAAGCCATTTTCTGGCTGTTTTCAAACTGTCAACTTGTTCTCACATCAATTGAACTGATGGAGCTTTCTCCTTCATGTGGCAACTAGGTAAGACACTTTCCTACCTCCTCCAAAAATAAATTTATCAAGAACTGGTCACCCCTGCAAGTTATGTGCTCTGCACTTCTTGTCTTCCCTAGCCAGACTCTTCTTGGCTCGCCTAGGGCAAGACTTTGCCAACAGCTCCTGTGTTCACACAAACCCTAAATCCTACCATATTTACACACATGGAGTCTAGTCACTATTCCCAAAGGGCCGTACAATTTGTACGGTGGGAAAGTGATCTAAACCTCCATTTGCTCAAGACTGCCTGGTTTAGACCAGCAACAGTGTGGAATCCAACTTATTTACAAACAGTGCTTGAAAATGAATAAAATGACTATCTAATGACACACAAAGCTTGTAGAAATAGCACTCTACATCCTACATAGGTCTTGATGCTATATAAATCCATTAAAGCTTCAAGTACCCTAGGAGGTTGGTTTGAAGCCATTAAAGACATTCCCACACCCTTGCAAGAACTAATGGAGAGTTGAGGATAGGTTAGCCTTTAGGATTGATTAAGGGCTAAGGAAGAGTTGGACCATTGCACCAAGGTTAGCTTGGTAGATGGAATTGTGATAGAAGTGGGGTTGGCCAGGAAAACTAAGGGTACCTAAATTTGAGAAGGGTCCTATAGGTTAAGGTGGAAAGCCAAAACACCAAGGAGGTCTTGCAAGCAAGACCTAGAGTAGGAATTTGTGATTGATTCCTTCAACCCCCTCCCTATCAAAAACACAAGAATACCACTTTCTTTAACTAATCTCCTCCCTTCTTCCAAAGTGATTCTATAAGCATGAAAATCTATTTATTAGATCAATTGGCATTAAAGATTGAAGAGAGGAGTAAGAGGAAGCAAGATCAGACTTCTAAGGGTAGAGGCAAAGGTAGAGATCAAAGAGATCAAAGAGGATAGCGTGGTGGTTACCAAGGTAGAGGAAATGAACAAAGAAACCAAGGAGAGTCAAAACTCACAGAACATGGAGGTGAAGCATCTACAAGAGGTGGATATAACAGGGGTAGAGGAGCTCAAGGAGGTTCAAACAGAGGAAGAGGAGCAGGTAGGAGCAATTCTTATTTTGCAAACATGAAGTGTTACCATTGTAATCAAATAGGTCATCCTGCTTATAGGTGCCCAGAGAAAGCATCTTCATCAAGCAATGAAAATAGAGTGGCTTATGCACAAGAGGACACCATGAGTCCTAAGGAATCTGAGGTCAGTCATATTGAATTTGAGGTAGGAGAGAATCTGATGTTCAACAGGGTTCTGATCAGACAACCGGTTAAAGAGGAACCAAAATAGAGGAGGGCTCTATTTAGAGTAAGGTGCAAGATACTTGGAAAAGTGTGCAAGGTCATGGTAGATTCAAGTTCAATAGACAATATCATATCAGAGGAGGCAGTAATGAAACTAAAATTAGAGAAGCCACCTCATACTAACCCCTACAAGGTCACTTGGCTAAACAAAGGGCAGAGTGTTTTAGTAAATGAGCAGGTAACAGTGGAGTTTTCCATTGGAGGATACAAAGATAAGCTGATTTGTGATGTATTACCCATGGATGCATGCCATATTCTACTACTAGGAAGACCATGGAAATATGACAGAGGTGCCATATATGATGGGAGAGAGAATACAATCTCATTCAAGAAGGATGGGAAGACTTTTAAGTTGCAGTCACTGTCAGAAGAAGAAGAGGGACAGTCAAAGGCACCAAACATCATGTTGAGTAGTGGGAAGGAGTTCCTTAACAATCTACATCAAGGAGGTGAAGGATATGTGGTTTTAATGCAGTCAAAAGATGAAGAAGAGACTAAAAAGATAGTCATACTAGAATCAGTCCAACAGTTGCTAGAAAAGTATAAGGATATTGTCAGTGATGGTACACTTGCAACTTTTCCCCCAAAGAGAGCTATAAGTCATCAAATTGACTTCATACCTAGAGCTTCATTACCTAACAAAGCAGCATACAAGCTTACACCAGATCAGAATCTTGAGGTAGCTAGGCAAGTGAAGGAGTTGTTGGATCAAGGCTTGATTCAAAAGAGTATTAGCCCTTGTGCAGTACTAGTGGTCTTAGCAACCAAGAAAGGAGGTAAGTGGAGACTTTGCACTGACTCTAGAGCAATAAATAGGATCACAATTAGGTATAGGTTCCCTATTCCTATAATTGAGGACTTAATGGATTGTCTTGGAGGTGCACAATACTTCACCAAGTTGGATCTCAAGAGTGGGTATCATCAGATTAGAATTAAGGATGGTGATGAGTGGAAGACAACTTTTAAGACAAATGATGGGTTATATGAGTGGAGAGTGATGCCATTTGGTCTCTCCAATGCCCCTACCACATTCATGAGGCTCATGAATGAAGTGCTTAAGGACTTTATAGGGATATTTGTGGTAGTGTACCTTGATGACATCCTCATATACAGCAAGACAGCAGAAGAGCATTTGAAACATGTGGAGCAAGTTCTTAGAAGGTTGCAAGAAGAGAAGTTGGCAATCAATCTAGAGAAGTGTGAATTCTTTAAGCAAGAGCTAGTCTATTTTGGTTTTGTAGTGTCCAAAGGATCATTGAAGATGGACCCAAGCAAGGTGGAAGCCATCCTAAACTGGCCTACACCAACCACAGGGACTGAGGTAAGAAGTTTCCATGGATTGGCTCAATTTTATAGGAAATTCATAAGGAATTTTAGTGGTATATGTGCACCAGTCTTAGATACAATCAAGGGTGGTTTAAAAACTAAGTTTGTGTGGACTCAAGAAGTTGAGAAAGGGTTTGAAAAACTGAAACAAGAGGTGGAAACTCAACCAATTCTCTTATTACCTAGCTTTGACAAGTTGTTCACTGTGGAATGTGATGCAAGTGGAGTGGCAGTAGGAGGAGTGCTTAGTCAAGAGGGTAGGCCTATAGCCTTCTTTAGTGAGAAGCTCAATGAAGCAAAGAAGAAGTATTCAACCTATGACTTAGAACTTTATGCTTTGGTTAAGTCACTTAGGAAATGGAGGCATTATCTTCTACCCAAGGAGTTTGTAGTCTTTACTGAAAATCAGGCACTCAGTTTTATCAGCACTCAAGAGAAGTTGAGTAATAGGAATTTGAAATGGATGGAATACATCCAAGCTTTTACCTTCACCATCAAGCACAAGAAGGGACAGCTAAACAAAGTGGTAGATGCATTGAGCAGGAGATTGTTGACAGTCCAAGAGATACAGATCAAGAGCATTGGCATAAAGAGTTTCAAGGATCTATATGGAGATGATGAAGACTTTTCAGAGGCCTATAAGGTATGTTATAACTTTGAGAACCATTTTCATAGCCAATACTCTGAATATACTTTGCAAAATGGGTTATTGTTTAAGGGAAATCAGTTATGTGTCCCAAGAGGTTCAATGAGGGAAAATATAATTAGAAAACATCATTCCAACCACAAAAATGCATGAAGGCATACATCTAAGTCATAAACTCATTCTATACTTCCACATTTTGCCTAGTGTGCTCTCTATAGGGTTGGAGGAATCAATCACTGATTCCTGCTCTAGGCCTTTCCTTGTAAGACCTCCTTGGTGCTTTTCTTCACCAATCTAACCTATAGGTCCCTACTCATGACTGGGTGCCCCTGGTTTGTTTGAACAACCCCTCTTCTATCATTCATCAAGATCATACATTGACCTTCTTGCCCCTCCTAAAGTTTGGACCACATCCATTACCTCCACATAAAACTGGACATCCTTGGTCTTCATGGTTCCCACGTCGTGATATGGTTATGCAAATGAAAATGAAGAAAGTAATCATCTCCTTATCCATTAGGTTTGGAAGAATGCATGCTTAATGTTTTGATACATGATATCAACTCTCTCTTTTGCCCTCATGGTTGAATATCAAAATCCAGTATGGTGGGCCTCCAGAGTTCTAGTCATCTTTCTTCCTCTTCCACCAAATGTTGTCTTGATCCACATGTCTACTAGCCTAATTGGCTTTGTTTTTGAAAGCTGAAGTTTCTCTTGAGTCACCAGTGTAGCTCTCTCTACCTTTCCAAACTCTTTCATTGCTACAAATCGTCTTTGGGATTTAGTCATTTGTACCACATGGTTGATGTGCTTTGAATCCTTGCATCTAGGGGGTTTAAAACCTTAGGGGCCTTAGATGAGAAAAAGAAGTAATGTTTTTCTTTTCTTTTTATGTGAGGACCTAGTAGTGAGATAAAAGAGGACTGTATAGAAAAATGAAAAAAGAAGACATAAAAATTCATGGACCATACTATATCACTACATGCTAGCTAACAAGGACATGAATGCAGTAGATTTAGGTATGATAGGGGTATTGCAAGGTATATTTGAGGAATATATAAGAATGAAGAAGAATTCAATGGATCAAATTAGTGTCAAATGTTTTCCTAAAAGATCTTCCACACCCTATTAGGGAATTTAATCATTTCTAAGCATTTTCCACATCCTATGGGAAAGTTTGAGGAGGCTCCAATAGTTGAGAGTTTAATGAGTACTTATAACTTCTTTCCATGCAATCATGATTAGTTAGAGAACATACTTGAAACTTGATGAGCTATGCAACAAATGAAGAGAATATAGGGTGTATTTTGACCTAGTCTTAAGCATCTCAAGCATCTAGGAGATATTGAAGGAGTCTTAGTTGATAGATAGGGTCGAGGATAGATGTTTTATTTTTGGTTACATTGACATCATGTAGGGCATCCATAGTATTATTCTTGGTTACGTTGACATCACAAAAATTTATATAGGATGGAGTAGAATGTAGCTCTACCTTTGTCAGTTCCATGTTAAATTTTTATTATATATAAACACACTAGTGTAGAATTCTAGAAAAAACAATCATGGTAGGACCATTCTTAAGATTTCAAATAATAACCTAGTGAACCCATATACTCTTATGACTATATATACACAAATCTAGATTAAACTTAGAATTCATTAACTTTTAAGTTCTCTTTATTCTATATTACCTCAGTGAAAGTTTGAGCAAATCTACTCACACTCGGAGGTGTTTCCTTGAAACCTCCAACAACACCCTGTTCAACATCCAAAATCACATATTAAAATACCATTCGTAAAACAATGCTATTAACACATGCAATAAATTTATAATTGTTTACTAACTTTACATACACCACTGATAGGTGTACTGCAAAAATAAGTAGATTGAATAGTGTACCCAGGGTCAACACTGTGACCCTGCAATTTTATTAAAATAATAAAACTAAATTAGTTAATCTTGCATTTCACAATCGAAATTTAATAAACTAAATTCAATGAACATGTTGAATTTTACCTGACTGTTAATACCATATGCATCATGCAGAATGTCAGCCGCCCTCTCCATCCCCATAGATGCATACGGATCAGGCTATGTAGAAGCATATGGATCCTATGTAGCACCCTCCTGAGGGCCGGTAGGGTCATACGAACAAGTGGCTTCGCAAGATCGACACACATGGCCTCGAAGGCCACCACCTGAAGACTCCCCTGGATTGCACTGTATAATGGGGCTAGTGTGGTGGATGACACTCCGAGTCAAGGATGTGATCACCTGCAAAGTCCCTATCGTGTAGGATCCGGCTGTGCACCAGGCCTATCCTGTGCTGACCCCCCACCTCTCCCCTAAAACTCCCTCATATCAAAATAATTTGGGATTTGGTTCAATACAAACTACAGTATAATTTCCTAAGAAAATATTAGGGGACTTCACAGTTATTGTACGGTGGGTAATCAAAGACCATATACCATCTGTCAAAAAAATGGTTCCTAATCTCTTGGTGGTGGCACCAATGAATAGGAAACCTCTTTGCATTGAGGGTGATATTTTGATTTGTTTTAGGGTCAGTGAATAGAGAGAACAAATCACCTTTAGTAATCTTTAAATCTTTTACTTGTTTATATAATAATTTGTCTGCATAATATGCCCTTGATGTTTGCCTCCTATTTTTCCATCCAAATATTTGTTGGGTAATTGCATCTACATTTTTTAACAAATCCTTCAATGAATCTGCTAGATTTATTCTTTCTGTGGTTGAATAATTTTGATCACTCAACCTACTAATAAGATCCTCAACTTCTTTTCTATTGTTTTCAATTTCACTCCTCAAATTTTCTTGAGTGCTAGGAGGGTATTGAGAGAATGGTGGGGGAGGTTGATTTTGTTGTTGAGGCTGATTTTGTTGAGGCTGATTTGGTTGAGGATTTTCCTCCTCTTGTTGAGGATTTCCTACAAATAAAAAAAAAACATTCATTTCTAAACTAAAACAAAAAAAATCAATTTAAAACTAACAAATACCAAACAAATACCAAACAATACTTACCTCTTGCAGCTCTTCGTCATCGTGGCACCATATTTGTGAAGAAATCCAATTGCTGTTGATGAATTTTGAAGAAATCACCTCTCCAAGAACGCGAGCACGTAAAAAAGGGTTTTTGGCCGCTGGCAGAGCTAAAACATAGAAAAAACCAAATGAGAAATGATATTTGGATTCACATTTTTTTTTTGCTTTTAAAAAGCCATAAAACATTCGCGTTATGGCTTTTTTTTTCTTGTTTGGCCACAAAAGTGCGATCATCTTGGTGCACTTACCTTGGTATATATATATATACAATTCAAAAGCACAAGCATAAGCATAATAATAAAAGAATAAGAATAATCATAAATAATGTGTCATCACCTAGATCTTTGATCGACTATGTAAACACAGCCTCATCATGTGTAGGAGGCATAGAGGATGTGTTGGCCTCTCCATGCATGTAAGTGCTAGTGTGTGTTACAGTTGCTAATTGTGATATAGTAACATAGGTGGGAGCTAAATATCTCCACTCATGGATAATTGGAACCTCATCCACTGTATTATCATCCTCACTCATTAGCTAGCCCTCATCCTCCCCCTCATCCGCATCCTCATCCTCATCCTCATCCTCATCCTCATCCTCATCCTCGTCCTTGTACTCGTCGTCCTCATAGTCTACATATTCCTCGTTGTAGTCCTCCTCTATCTTATTTGTAAATAGATCTATAGCCCTGAGCCCTGTATCCTCACTTGTCTCCTCCTCCTCATCCCTCTAACCTGGAAGTGGTCCTACAAAACCTATAGGTTGATCCATAGGGAATACATGAGCTGGTCATGTTGCTACCCACCACTCCTCGTATGTATCTGTAACACCAACAAATTAATGTCAGAGATTGGTGGCATATCGAGATCATCATCAGAATCATTAGATCTAGCAACATCCAATATCAATTGTCTCATATCTCCTGGCCTCTAGGAACTCCGCACTAATCACTTGTAAAAAGGTCATGCTACTGGTGGAACCTATATCTACTTGAATTGCTACATGACACGCTCATAGTAGAATGGTCTTACTACGTAATTGTGCCTCCCTAGAAGAAACTTGTCCCTTTGCATCCTGCTTAGCTATCAAGTCTCATCTAGCCATTGTGGTATCAATTGGTATGGTCTTGAAAGGACCTCCTCCTGATCTAGTCAATCAAAATAGAATTTCCAAAAATGTAAATCCCCATACTGCCACGCTTGTCTCAGTGGATAGCTAAATGCACGTGGATATCCCAGGGTGGATATAGATGGAAAACCTATTGGCTTTATGCATGTGATATGCTCGAGACACCAAACCTGTAGTAGCATACAATGTACTATACTATTGACCTCATGGTATGAGAATTGCCCTAAATCATAATATAGATGTGCAAGAATGTTATGGCCCCATGCATAGATGGTCCTGTGGTGCTCCATCTACTTGATCATGTGAACTAGGCCTCCATCTAGGTGTGCTCCCCGACCATCAGGAACTAATACTAGTGCTATAGTGTACATCATGATCCATCTCAATAGCGATGATCACACATAGAGTAGCCACAATAACTCAATACATGGCCCTACGATCTCCTCTCAAACTAGTCCTCCAAGGCAGTACTCTATGTCTGCTCTCATATGCCCATATGAATAATCCTCTGCAAAAACATACTCTCTCGCCTCGAATAGGAACTCGAAGGATGCGATGTACATCCTCGAGAGTGATTGTCTTCTCACCTATAGGTAGATGAAATGTACATGTGTCTACATCCCATATCTCTACTAGTGCCATTAACATGGCATCATGGTACCTCATAGGAGGCATGAGGTATGCCCAATATATCCATGTATCTTGAAGAATTTGTCTTTGCCTCTGATAGTGTCGAGACAAGGTCTTGTAGATGACAAAATAATGTCGTCGAGATGTTGTCGGGACCAAGGTGGAATCTAACAAAAAAAGAAAAAATATGTCCTATAAGCACTCTAAAATCTTAAATCTATACATCAATAGTCAAAAAGTGTGCTAAAGTTTCTCTAGGGAACTTTTCTAAGGGTCCTAGACACTGTGAAAAAGTGGGACACTTCGAAAAAAAATGGAAGCTTTGCAACTTTTTCTTCCAGGGTCCTAAATCTATCTAGAAATGTGTAAAAACAAAGCTAAGGTACATAGGAATTCACTCACCTGATGCTAAAGGTTGCCTCGTGCTACCTCCTCACGTAGGCTATTGAGTATCAAGGGAATGCACTCTTGAACGCTTGACATTTTCACTCACTCTCCAACAAAGTCAAGCTGCAAGAAGGTAAAAGATAAAATTATTACAAATTACTTTAATTTTTACTCTTGAATATGTTAAAATTAGGTCTTTAACATATAGGGTTAAAGGGTGTGTGCAAGAATTTGAGTCCACTTTTTGGCCAAAAAGTGGAAGTGTTTTCCCTGATTTTCAAAATTTGACACATTTGACCTTAAAATTTGAAGCACTTAGAGATGGAATCTTTAAAAAAGTCACTAGTTATAAAATGTAGTACTCGGAGTCTAGTTTCCAAATATGTAATTTATTTCAATACCCAGATTGTAAAAATTGAGTTTCAATAGGCATTTCTAAAAACTACTATTTAAAAGTCACTTTTTTATACCATACCATGCACATGTACGACATCCATATTTTGACCTACATTATCATATTTTTCTAAATCCTTTTGGGAAAATATTTGTGACTCACTGAAGCTTGTTTTTGATATTTTTTTGTAATTTTTTATTGAATAATTTTTTTTTGGTTAAATTTTTATTAGACATTTGTCGTTTTGAAAAA
>VDFB02240699.1:0-59981 GCA_007258455.2 Sequoia sempervirens
GATAGTTTGGGTAGGTGAAAAAACCACCGAGGGTGTGCCCCTTCATTAGGCGATCAGTGCAGAGTGCTTGGAGGCTAGGTGATACCGTTCTGCTCACTATAGACCATGTCATCCAAAGTGACTCTAATGATTCAGATCACGATCAACCACTAGTCTCTGATGCTGATGACGTCAACAACATAGATGAGCACGAGGAGTGGTGGTCAATGACACGAACAACTCCTGTGTTCCCCATGGATGTCCCTATAGGTGATGTCAGACCAACACCAGATGAGGAAGATGAGCCAAATGATAGGGTCGAGGATGTACGATATAGGCCAACAGATATATTTATGGATATTATATCAATGATGAGTATGATTCAAAGGTTGATCTTGACTATGAGGACCATGATGGAGGAGAGGAGGAGGAGTATGAGGAAGAGCCATCCGTGAGTGAGGTTGATGAGCTAGTGATTAAGTATCAACACGAGCGAGGAGAGTCCTCACACACTTGTGTGATTAGATCACATGCAGTAGCTATAATAGACATCAGTACCCGTAGTCAAAGAGAGGCTAGCACGTCCTCCATGCCCCACATAGAGGATGAGGTTGATATCCCTCAGTTGATTGGAGATATAGTTGATGATATTTTATTTTATGCATGTAATTTAGTGTTTATGCTTTATATATATATCATGATGATGTTTACTAATTGTGTACTGTTTCTACTATGCAAGAGCGATGAGAGACTGGCAAGAGTTCTATCATCAGGCTGCCACAAAGATAGTACCTGCATCCATCGATGAGGAGGAGATGGACCCTAATTATGTTCCCCCATTGATCATGTAGGAGGATATAGAGTTGCTCAGATCTTTCATGAGGCTATGGGTAGCGTACAAGATTGTGAGGAGATGAGTCCATTGAGCTGAGAGTGCAGAATAGTCATCGAAGACTTCAACAATGGTTAAGAAATTGCATGCAGAGCTAGCATAGGTACGTGCAGAAAGGGATCAAATGGCAAAGGATTTTCTTGTAGCTCTTGTTCAAGTACAGGGTCTATGGTATGCACTTAGAGTTAGCGGATCACAATCATGATCACACATGACTATCTACAATGTTCGAGGACCAGATCATGGATGCTAGAGCCTGAGGGGTCTAGCTCTCACAGACCTTGGTGATTTTGTATATTATGATGAGATGTATATAAATTTTTTTGACATATATATATAGACATAAGAATTTGATGTTTTTGTAATTTTTCTTAATTTGCTTTAAATGTTAAATGGCAATGCGATTAATTAAATAACTTAGTTAAAAGTATCGAATTAATGTCTACATGATTTAACATGATTGACGTGACCTAATGTAAAACATATTTCAGTTTCACTTTAGATACAACATTGCTAAATTAAAGAAAGTATGTTAAATTAGATACACCTATAATTCAAATAAGGATTGAACTTAACATAACATGAGGGTGAATAATATGAAATCTAAAGTAGTTATAAAAAGAACTTAAATAATTACCTTAGTGTTCAAGAAAAACACATGATCAGTTGTCAAGAATGAAGCAATGTGAAAGTTATTTAGAAGGAAACCAAATAACTTTAGACAACATCACTTTTTCATTCATACTATTCAAAGAGATTAGAGGTAATATTGATGAAGACGCATGACATTAATAGGTTCCTAAAGGGGTGTTTTTTCAAGCTCTGTTAAGACGTAAGCACCAGAACCATAACTGGTATCAATTATATAAGGTCCTAACCAATTAGAGCTGAATTTATCTTTGTCTTCATGGTTAGTGTGAGTATTGCATTGATTCTCATAGAGAACAAAATAACCCTTATTAAATGTTTAAGGAATGACATCAGTGTTGTGTTTTCGTTGTAATTGTTTAATGCAAACTTGGAGATGTTCAAGAGTGTTAATACACTTTTCATCGAGCATCTCAAGCTGATACAATCATTGATCTTTATAAGTGGCATCATCAATAAGGTCTTGAAGAGCAATTCACAGCGTAGGAATTTCTAACTCTAAGGGCATGATTGCTTCAGTACCATAAACAAGGTTATAGGGTGTAGTTCCTGTGGATAATCTAACACTTGTTCGATAAGCCCAAAGCGCATAATGTAATTGCGTATGCCAATCCTTATGATGTTTGTTAATAGTTTTCTTAGGATTTGTTCAAGAATCTTGTAAGTTCTTTCAGCTTGTCCATTGGATTGCAAATAGTATGGTGTAGAAAATCAATGTTGGATGTTGAATGTTCCAAGAAATTTTTTTACATCATTATTCTTAAATGGGGTTCCATTGTCTAAAACGATTGTGGACGGTAGGAAGTCCAAAGTGAGTAATTATGTGTTCCAATATGAAACAAAAAATTACTTCAATGTTTGTAGATTGAAGAGGAATAGCTTCCACCCATTTTGTAAAATAGTTTGTTGTGGTTATTATAAATGTAAAATAGTCTGACAGAGGAGGGTGGTGAAATTTTTCCAATGAGATCCAATCCCCATACTGAAAATGGCCAAATGGGAATTTGGGCATGGAGCTTAGAAGTAGGGGCATGGATCAAATTTCTATGTTATTGAAATTTGCGACATTGTTTAATGTAAGCAAAGCAGTCTTTCTCCATATGTCTCCAATAATATCCCATACAGATAAGTTTTTGCACTAATGACCGTCCTCTGCAATGACCTCTGCAGGCACCAGCATAAGCGTGCTCAAGGGATGTAGGAATTTTAGAGTCCCTAAGACACCTTAGTAAGAGATCGTTGAAGGATATTCTATACAACACATTGGCGAGGATTCTATATTTGGCTACTAGTTTGCGTAAACAATTTCAAGTGTTTGTTGTTGTGAGTTGAGGAATGGTACCATCTTTTAAATAATTGTATATTGTGTCATACCATTCTCCTGAGTCATCTTGAGTTATTGCTAAAATGTCTTCTAATCAGGTATCAATCAAAGGTTTCATGATTGGGTGAATAACAAAGGTGAAGTCTGTTGAAGGATCAAGAGGGGATATAAGAGAGGTTGCACTCACCAACGCATCTGCATGGTGATTGTCTTTTTGTTAGATGTTATCAATGGTGAATGATTCAAAATTCTCTAATAGTTTCATTGTGAGATCCTTGTATTTTGATAATTTGTCATGTTTAGTTTGATATGTCCCATTGATTTGTTTGATGACTAATTGTGAATCACCAAAGATCTTGATATCTTTATCACCCATGGTTAAACCAACTTGCAATCCTATGATTAATGCCTCATACTCAGCTGTGTTATTTGTACATAGGAAATTTAATCGATAGGACAAGGGAATAAGCTTTCCATAAGGTGGAATTAATACCACTCCAGCACCAAAACCTGTTCGACACTTGGATCCATTGCAATACAATTCCCATGTTTTAACATCTGTAGTCAAGACACTATCATTAGGAAAGGAGTCATGATTAGGTAAAGTGAGAGGAGAAGGGGCATCAACTGAGTGATCAGTTAAGGCTTGTCCTTTGATTGATTTTTTTGAAACAAACTTAAGGTCAAACTTAGTTAACATCACCTTGTTAGCTAAGCATCCAGAAAGATCGGTTTTATTAAAAAGATGCTTAAGGGGATCAAATTTTGTTATGACTTGTATTTCAGAATTTAGTAAATAATGTTGCAATTTACTGGTAGTGAATATAAGAGCTAGGAATTGTTTTTCAATTGGTGAGTATCAATTTTCATAATCAATTAAAGTTCAAGTAATGTAATAAACAAGATGTTCTTTTCCACGATCATCTTGTTGAACCAATAATGTTGTAAGAGCATGGGATGATGCGGCTATGTAAAGGATAAACAATTTGTTTGGCATGAAGGGTTGTAAAATAGGTGGAGTTGCAAGGTATTCATTTAAACTCTCAAAATCCTATTTACAATCCTCATTCTAAACAAAGTGTACATCCTTTTTGAGGAGATGGGTGAATGGTAATACATGTGATCGGCTAAAGATGCAACGAAATGATGAATAGCTTGAATTTGGCCTTGTAATGTGTGTAATTGAGAAATTTTTTTAGGAGGTGGCATGTTAATAATGGCATCAATTTTATTTGTGTCCATCTCTATGCCTATATGAGATATGACAAACCCTAAAAGTTTCCCACTATCGACACCAAAGACACACTTTTACTGATTTAAGCGCATGTTATATTTATGTATTCACTCGAAGATTTTTTGAAGGACATGTACATTATCTTGTCTAGTTAAAGATATAGCAAGGATATCATCAACATAATCTTCCAATATTTTATGTATGTAATCATGAAATATCAATGTCATCGCTCATTGATAAGTTGTGTTGACATTCTTTAAGCCAAAAGGCATGACCTCCCAACAAAACGTTCCCAAAATAGTTGTAAATGCAGTTTTGTATTGATCTTGTGGGTTAATAAAGATTTGATTATAACCAAAAAATCCATCCATGAATGCCAAAAATGCATGTCCAGCAGTTGAATGCACGATCATGTCAATATTAGGAAGCAAAAAGTCATCTTTTAAAGAGCCTTTATTCAAATCACAAAATCCCATGCATTTCTTAATATGATTATTGGGTTTAGCAATTGCGACAATGTTTGAGATCCAAGGAGAATAATCAATAGGTTGAATAAAGCCTGCATCAAGGAGTTTTTCAAGCTTCGCTTTAACATGCAAGGCTATGTTAGGGTGCATTTTTCCTATCTTTTAGTGAACAGGTTTAACATTTTCAACCAGAATAATGTTGTGTGTCACAATTTTTGGGTCAATTCCTAGCATATCAAAATATTTCCAAGCAAAATTTTTAGGAAAATCATGAAGTAAAGTTGTAGTGTCCTCTTGTTCTTCATCATTGAGGAACTTCCCAATTTTAATAACTTTGTATTTATCGTCTATGTCCATTGGCACATCAATTGTATCTCCTAAGGGGAGTGCATTAGATTTAGGAACTTCAAGATCATATGGTTCTTCATTGATATCACTATCTTTTTGCTTGGTAATTATTATAGCACAAGTTACCCATTTCATGGGAGTAGTAGAGGATGTGTTATCATAAACTCCTAACATTTTTTTTAGAGTTTCATCATTGTCAACATACTACCATGATGGTGATAAGTTCATATCAAGCAATTCATGATGTTTGATTGTGAGTTTGTGTTTGGTTGACATGTAATAGTGTTTATATTCAAAGATCGTCGTTGAGTAGCTCTTGTCGTCTTAGAAAAAGAATATTCCAATACAGTTTTTGTCTCTTGTGTATTAGGTTCTATAGGGACACAAACACATTGTTCATGCTTTCCACAAACTTTTCTAGTATATCCTAATTGTTTCACAAGTTCATAGCCTTTTCCACAAAGTCTTTCCATTTCCTTTAGATTAGGTGGATGTTGATAATCTATCTCATCAAAATTTGTTGTGTATGTTGGAGTTTCGTCCAAAGTAGAGGAGATAGATGTTTGAGAAGATTTTTCTAAACTCTGAGTTGACATGACAGTTGGTTATTCTTGTTTCTCATCTAAGTTCTTTTGTGTGATTATGTATTCACCCATAAATGAAGGTGTGAATTCTAAGGATCCCCAATCATCACCAAATAATTTAGACACCAATTCCTCATCATGTTGTTCAATTTTGAGAGGTTCTATATTAGATGTTGGAATTAATATATTTAGGGGACTTGTGGTTCCTTTTTCAAGGTGTAAGCAACTTTCAGGCTCGGGGTCTATTTCAACTTGATAAATGTTGTTGTTATAGACATATTTCATGATTTGATGAAGGGTTGAAGGCACTGCATTCATCTCATGAATCCATGGTCTACCTAAAAGAATATTACAAGAAAATAAGGTATGACATGAATAGGAGTTTACATGGTAGCCACCCCAACTATAATAGGCAAAGTGATTACACTGAGCGGTTTTATTTGTTGTATTATCAAATACTCAAATGGATAAGGAATCAGGTTTTATTTGTGACTTGTCAACACACAATCTATCAAGGATATTCACACTACACACATTAAGGGAAGAACCATTATCAATGAGGGTTCTTTTGATACCTATTCAATTGAATTAAGCAATTATCATAAAGGCTTCATTTTGTTTTCGTAACTCTAAAGGAGGGAGCTCATGTTGATGGAACTTAATGTCTAGATTAACTTTATTTATTCCATGTATTAAAGTTTCCACATCATTTGGAGTTGTACCAGGAGGAATTTATGTGTTGTAAAGCTATCTGAAGAATAGTGTGGTAATTTGCTGAATTCTCAAGTAAATCCCAAATGGAAATTTTTGTAGGAGTATTCTTGAGTTGTTCAACAAGATCATTCTCCTTTGTGTGTGAGGGAAGGTGAGGAACACTAGGCAGATTAGGTAAAGGTAAAGAGGGTGGGGTTGGCTATGGTTGTTGTGGATTGTTGTGGGTATTATATGTATGAGCAACAGTAATGTTACTGGAATGCTCCAACATATCAAGTTTAGGTGGATAAAGAGTAAACTCAAGTTTATTGGAAGGATGAAGTTTATGGTAGGGTGGGTAAAGAATGAGTTTAGGTTGAATCACGTTAACATCCTTAGTTTTAGATTGTTCACAACAAACCTTAGTGGATGATCTAAGTGAGATGAAGTCCTAAAGGGCTTCATCTAATAGTTCAAGGTTGTCACAACTAAAAGGTTGTAGGGGTAAGTTATTGTCAATTGGTTTAAGCTTCTCATGGAAAATGTCAGAGGAATTAACGTTCTTTGTTGTAGGTTGGTCACAACAAACCTTAGTGGATGACTTAGGCGAGATGAAGTCCTGAAGGGCTTCAACTAACAACTCAAGGTCATCACTACTAAGAGGTTTGGGGGATAGGTTATCATCATTTGGTTTAGGCTTCTCATGGAAAGCTCTAGAGGATGAAGTGAGCGAGAGGAAGTCCTGAAGAACTTCATCTAACTTATCTACATCATCACTACTAAGAGGTGTGGATGAGATGGTATTTCTGAATTGAATCATTTGTTTGAAAGGTTGGTTTGATGTTTCTATTTTTTTGTTTTTATGTATTGACGAATATGATTTAAAAGAACTAGGAACTAACACTGAAAAGGAAACTTGCAAAAATCTAATACTATCCATAAATGCCATGAAAGGAAATGATGCTTATGCAGATGATTTAGATATAATAGAAAGTAACTAAACTAAAATAGAAAAGGAACTACAGGAAATAGAAAAGTGCAAAGTAGGAAATTGAATTCTGGAAATACTGATGCAAAAGGGGCAGTAGGACTGATTCGCCCAAGGTGGAAAATGAGTCACATAAGAGGTATTTTTAAGTTTTATCTGATTTGGTTGATGTTTTTCTATTTGTTCAGGTCTGTACAATGTAGATAAATACCAAAAATGTAGAATTTTGAAATGATTTGATAAATTGAAATGCAATAATGACATCTAAATGATAGTTTCACTAATGCAATTGTAGTAAACCCTAAGATGCAAACACAATGCAAAAGCTAATGCAATTGAGTCCTAGGATGAAAATGCAAATGCAAATAAAAAAGATAATGTGTTCAATATGCTGGTTCACCAAAATAAACCATCAATTTTGTGGTGTTCTATGTACTTCTCTTACACTCTTAGGGTTTTTCACCTGAAAGGAGAGAGATAAAACACTAAAATTGAGGTGGTTCACTCAAATAAATGAATGTATGACATAACTATGAATAAATGAAATGATATAAATGCAACTAAGTGATGAAATTGATTGATTATTAATGCAAAACTAATGAAATATGCAATGTTTGAAAACACAGTGACATTTGCAAAAAGCTCAAAAAGAGGAACAAAAACACAAATGAAACTAAACAAAAAGCTATAATTAAAAATGTGTGTACCTGTGAGACTGATGAAGATTGGAAAGCACTCTAGAAATATGGATAATTTGACTTTTTATTTGACTGGGACTCATTCACCACCTTGGGGGAATTAGTCTCAGGTTAGGGTTTTCTGCCTAGAAACTATTTTCTACTCATTGGGTACTGGAATCTGCAATTAACTCTGTCAGCCACCACAAGTGGGACTCATTCTGTATCCATGGTGAATCAATCCTCCATTTTTCTACAAATTCAGATCTCAAACCTACACCTTGTCACTTGTACAACACTTTTTGACAGGAATCAGAATCGGGATCTAAAAAAATACCTACAAAATAGCTTGAAATTTGTTGTATAATGGGGGGTTTTCCTTGGTCAAACCCCTAATTGGGTAATCAAATATTGAATAGATAAAATCTGCATAACACCCTAGCCTTAAGTGTGTTAAAGACTAGGAAAATCTGAAGTATGAAAAAAACCTATTCTAATGTGCTAGAATAAGATGTGCAAATGTGATTTGAATGATGCAAGAGTTAAATCCTAGAAACCCTACAACATGTCAAATGGATGTAAATGACATGCAAACCTTAATATGAAGATAGAGAGAAAATGGAAGATGGAATCACTTTGAAAACAATTCTTTAGGTGTGATTTAATGGTTAGTTGTATCTCCTCAACCTAGAATTCTCCATGATTCACCATATGCATCTATCATCAACTCTTTATAATGTTGGATATTGAATGAGAAGTGAGTTTGAAGACCTACAAAACCCTAGTTTTCTACCCTAAAGCTTCAACTTTGTTGTAGAAAATGCAAATGAAACTTATTGTGGAAGTTTCTCAATACCTAACTTTTAAAATTACTTCGTAAAAATGACTAAGAGATGTGAAAAATGACCTAAAATGTGTATTTATAGGCATTAACACCTAATTTTCCCATTATTTAGACCTAAGAGGTCGACATCCACTGAAAAATTAAGTTGAATTAATTGAATTCCTGCTCAAAATTGAATTTCCTCCCAAAAGGGACTCATTCACCACCCTTGGCGAATGAGTCTCACTAGAGGGGACTCATTCACCCAAGGTGGCAAATGGGTCCCACTAGTGGTTTTTGGAGGTTGTTTTTTGGGATATGAGTGAATTAATTGTTGTTTGTCAGGATTTAAGTGATTTTTTATGTGAAATAGGCCTCTAGATCGAAAAGAATGGGTCTTAGTAGCCTATAAATGTTGTTTTTAAGAATGAATAATGTAGGGGTACTCAAAAGTAGGTCTAAATTAAGCATTAAAATGTCTCTTTTCTGAAGAGTGTCTAATTTTCTATGCCAAAAAAATAAAAGAGGAAGAGGAAGAAGTTATTATGGATCGTAGAAGCATCCAGTGTAGGTATTATGAAAGGTATGGACACTATGAATTTGAATGCAAAAAGAAAAAAAATAATTTGAATAAGTCAAGAGCCAACTATGCTAAAGGGTCTTTTGAAGATGCAAAACATTCTACGTTCTTTAAATGCAATTTGGAAAAAGAAAATCACAAATATGTGTGGTTCCTAGATAGTGGATGCTCAAATTATATGATAGGTTACAAATATGATCTCTTTGTCAAATTAGATGATTTAGTGAGAAGTCAAGTAAAATTTGGTGATGATAAAGAGGTTGATGTGATGGGAAAATGTACCCTTGCAATGAAAACTAAGGAAGGAGAAGCTACCTTTATTCATGACACTTTGCATATACCAAAATTACAACATACTATTTTAAGTATTGGGCATCTTGTAGCAGAAAATTATAAGGTTGTGTTTGAAGATAATTGCTGCAAAATATTTGATAAATCAGCTAACCATCATCTTGTATCAAATACTTGTATGATAGAGAATATATTATTTCCTCTCATATTGGTTTCTATAAAGATGTATTCCCTCAAAGAAGCAACCGATGATTTGTGGTTATGGCACCAACATTATGGTCATTTGAATTTTCAAGGATTAAGTTTGCTTCATAAGAAGAGCATGGTGAGAGGACTTCATGTAGTTTAGAAAAAATAATTTTTTTAGGGTTTGCACCTATCAAGCAACATTGAGACAGTTTTCTAGTGAACAAATCATGGAGGGTAAAATATCCTCTCAAGCTTACTTGCATGCAGATATTTGTGGTAACATGCAAGAGGAAATCATTGAGTAAGAATATTTATTTTTTGACTTTAATTGATGATTTCTCTCACCACACATGGGTTTATTTTCTTAAGAAATGTTTTGAGGAATTTGAATGCTTCAAGTACTTTAAGGCTATGACAGAAAAATAGAGGGATTATTCTCTCAAAATACTTAGAACAGATAGAGGGGGAGAATTCACTTCTAAGGAGTTTGCTGATTTTTGTAACACTCATGGCATCAAGAGACAACTTATTGCAACTTAAAACCCCCAACAAAATGGTATTAAAGAAAGGAAGAACTATACCATTATGGAAATAGAATGAAGTATGTTATAATCCAAAAATCCTCCAAATTGTTATTAGGGAGAAGTAGCTGCAATGCCAACATCTATTCTAAATCAAAGTCCCATAAAAGTTTTTCAAAACATCACTCTGAAGGAAGCCTAGAGTGGTAATAAGCCTTTAGTGGCTCATCTTTGAGTATTTGGTTGTCCCACATATGTTCATTTTCCAGTTCAAAAGTGGAAGAAGTTCAATATAAAATCCTAGCTTTGTATTTTTGTGAGATACTCAGATGCAACTAAAGGATATAGATTTTACAACCCTAATACAAAGCAATGGATTGTTAGTCAGGATGTGGTTTTTTGATGAAGGGGGAGTATGAAAATGGAAAAAAGGAGTTAAAAAACCTAAACCACTAATCATGAGTATTGAAAATGATCAAGTTCCTCCTCTCCCCACAAGCTCAAGTGGAAGTTCAAGCCCAAGTTCACGAAGTTCACTAAGTTCATCAAGTTCACCAAGTTCATCAAGCTCACCAAGTTCATCAAGTTCCTCTTTAGGTGATAGCTCACATCCACCATTCAGTCCAAGCTCTTCACAAAAGGTATAAAGTTTAAATGAAATTTATCAAAAGAGTTCTAATATGAATCTAGTTTCCAAATTTTCTTTGCTCAGTACAATAAAAGCTGAACCTTCTATGCATGAAGAAGATGTGAAAGAACAAGTATGGATTGTTACTATGAATGAATATATGCACACAATTGATAAAAACAATACATGGAAACTAGTGCAACTTCCTAAAGATAAACAAGTGATTGGTGTCAAATAGATTTACAAGATCAAATATCATGCAGATGGTTCAGTAGAATGTTGTCAGGAAAGATTAGTTGCCAAAGGATTTGCACAAACACATGGAGTAGATTATTTAGAAACCTTCACTCTAGTTGCTAGAATTGATAGAGTCAAGGTTATATTGGCTATTGTTGCACAATACAAATGGCTAGTATATCAGATGGATGTAAAATCAGTATGTCTTAATGGTTATATAGATGAGGAAGTATATGTGGAACAACTTATGGGTTATAAAATTTTAGGAAAAAAACTCTTAGCTTATAAGCTGAAGAAATATCTTTATGGGTTGAAACAAGCTCCTCGTCCCTGGTATGCTAGAATTGACATTTCATGAAGAAGGGATTCAAAAGAAGCCACTCAGAGCCCACCTTGTATGCCCAATGTATTGTTAATGATATTATCATAGTTTTCCTTTATGTTGATGATCACATTTATATAGGTAACAACCTAACTCTCATGGAGAAATTTCAAGCAGAAATGAAACAAGAATTTGAAATGTCAAATCTAGGACTCATGCATTATTTTCTTGGTGTGGAGGTGAAACAAAAATCTAAAGGTATATTTATTTATCAAACCAAGTATGTAGCTAATTTATTTAAGCAGTTTAGAATGGTTTCATGCACTACAATTACAACCCCTATAGCTCTTGGTGAGAAATTAACCAAGGAAGATGCAAGTTCCAAAGTGGACGCTACTTTGTATAAAATTTTGGTTGGAAACCTCATGTAACTCACTACAACTAGACCCAACTTTATGTACATTCTATGAGCCTCATTTCTCAGTTCATGTAGGATCCACATGACTCTCATTGGCGTGCTCAAAAAATAATTTTAAGGCATGTGAGTGGCACACAAAATTTTGGCATTCATTATTCTCCTATTGATAAGTTTGAGCTGGTTGGTTTCACAGATTCTGATTAGGCTGGTTTAGTGGATGATAGAAAATAAACATCTAGTTATGTTTCCTCATTTGGTTATGGAGTTGTATCTTGGAGTAGTAAAAAACAAT
The DNA here is from genome assembly GCA_007258455.2 of Sequoia sempervirens. NCBI lineage: Eukaryota > Viridiplantae > Streptophyta > Pinopsida > Cupressales > Cupressaceae > Sequoia > Sequoia sempervirens. Next base: position 12,136 of record VDFB02240699.1, read on the forward strand.
CGTGGCTCTCTCTTCCATAGAAGCAAAATATATTGCTATAGCATTAGGAACTTGTCAAGCCATATGGATTCAAAGGATTTTAGAGGATCTACATTTGGTTCAGGAACATCCAAAAACTATTTACTATGATAACAATAGAGCCATTGCTATAACCAAAAATCCCATGTTTCATGCTAGATTGAAGCACAATGAGATCGTACATCATTTCATACATGACTTGGTTCAAGATGGGACAATGGAATTGCAGTTTTTCCTTACATCTAAGTAAGTTTCTGATATATTTACCAAGGCTCTTCCTATGATCAGTTTTGTTGCTTTAAGAAATTAGTTGGGACTCACCCCTATTGATCATTTAGGGGGAGATTGAAGATTCATTGATCAATTGTCACGTTGTTTCTAATTTTTTATTTTTTAAAAGTTTAAAAGTATATTAAAGCTGCAATTTGCATACTATGTATGTTTCTTAGTTGTAGCTTTAGTTTTTAGTGTTTTTAGCTTTAATGCTAATAGTTGCTAGGCGATAGATTTAGCCTGTGGCTATTTTTTTTCTTGTTTTGTTTTCATTCAACCTAATCTCCGTCATAAAATCTCTTTTAAATAGAGGTTATTGTAATTGAAATTTACACAGTTGAATACAGTACAGTTAATTATTTTCAGTCTGCTGTTCCTTTAGTCTTTGAGCAGAGTTGTTAAGCTTTTGTCCATTGATATTATTTTAGCTTTATTTCTTAGTTTAGTGTAAGAGCTTCAATTTTCAATCTTTCACATACGTTGTAGCCTTGACCAGGGTTCTAGCACAAAAGATTAGGAATGAATGACAAAATAATCATTCCCTGATAATGATAATCTAAACGTTTATTGAAGTGTTTCCCAAAATCTTTTTGTCAGTCCTTGTGAAAATTCTATTGTAGTTATTGATTATTAATCTCCTATCTAATACATAGATTATTTGACTCTGGAAAATTAATTCACAACAAATATTGAAAAATAACACAACTGCAACTTCACCAATAAAACTCATAGGAATAGAGAAGAAAACATTCACAATAATGAACACAATATTTTTGGACAAATTGTCCGTGGAAAAACCCCAAAGGGAAAACCACTACTGCAGATGAGGAATTATATTAAACTTCAGCAAATTAAGGAATACATAAACTGCTTGCCTCTTACTGGCAAAGCTCTAGCAATATTCTTCTCCTGAAATTCTTCCCTCAATTTCTCCTGCTGAAATTCCACAGCTACTATCCCCAACGCTATCATTGCGCCCTTGCTATTACTGCAAGACTATTTGCTCTCACTGCAAATTTACTCGCTATCACTGCAAGTCTACTTGTGTGTATTCTCCAAATGCCCATTGATCCCCTTTTATACTTTTCTCATTTGAAAACCAATGGCCATGATTTAATCTCAATCAATGGCTAAGATTAAATAGACTCTAACAACCCTAACTAACTGGATTCTAGAAGTCTTTAGAGGAATCAATTATTTAATTACATAATTATCTAGACAACTCAGCCCTTTCTAGAAGTCTCTAGAAAATAATTAAATAAACACTTCTTGGGAATGGAGACACTTGTCCAAGCTACATAAATTAACACTCCCTCTTAACGAGGAAGGTGTTCTACATGACACCTAACTTATCTCTGAAGAAGATGAATTTTTCCTTCCCCAATGTCTTGGTAAAAATGTCTGCTACCTGCTGATCTATATGTATATATTGTAGCTGAACAATCCCACAATGTACACAATCTCTGATGAAATGATATCTGATGTCTATATGCTTAGACATATTATGAAACACCAGATTCTCAGATAATTTTATGCAACTTTAATTGTCACAGTGTATCACCATAGTCTCAACCCTCTGACCAAACAAGGCTACCAGCAACTTCTGAAGCCATATCGCCTCACATGTCGCCATGCTAGCTGCTATGTATTATGTCTCTGTAGGACTCAAAGCCATGAACTTCTACTTCCTGCTGTACTAAGAGACAACTCCTGATCCCAAACTGAAGTAACACCCTAAAGTGCTTTTCCTGTCCGTTGTATGGCTTGCCCAATCTGCGTTAGTATAGTCTATCAACTTGACACCATCACCTCGAGCATATCTGATCCCATACTTGATTGTACCATGCAAATACCATAACACATGCTTTGCCGCTGTCCAATGCACTCTCTTTGGCTCCACCATGAACTGGCTAAGAGAGTTTACTGCAAAGGATATATCTGGCTTGGTTTTGACCAAATACATGAGAGACCCAATCATCTGTCTGTATAAGGTCGGGTCTACATCCTTCTCTCTGGATGAGTCTACCTTCTTCCAATTCATGATCATAGGAGTAGACATGGCTCTACAATCCTCCATCTTGAACCTCCTCAAGATTTCGATGTAGTATTTCCCTTATCCAAGAAAAATCTCTCCATCTGTCTGCCATACCTCCATGCCTAGAAAGTAGTGCATAAGCCCCAAATCCTTCATCTCGAACTCTACTGCAAGGTCCCTCTTGCACTCCTCTATGAGCCCTAGTGAACCTATTAAAAAAAATTCATCCACATATAGAAAAAGAATGAGAACCTCACCCCCAACCACCAAGTAGTAGAGGTTAGCATCCGCTTCACTCTTCACGAAGCCCATTCCTTGCAAGTATCTATCAATGCACTCATACCACGCCTTGGGAGCCTGCCTGAGTTCGTACAAAACTCTCTTCAATCTGCACATGTGGGTTGTACTGTTGTGTGCCACAAAGCCCATTGGTTGTTCTATGTATACCTCCTCTTTCAATTCACCATTAAGAAACGCTGTCTTGACATCCATCTAATGGATCTGCCATCCCATCTGTGCTGCAAGTGAGATCACGGCTCGTATAGAAGTATACCTGGCCACTGGAGCAAATGTCTCCTCATAGTCTATTCCCTCCTTCTAAGAGAGCCCCTTGGCCACAAACCTTGCCTTGTATTTCTCAATGCTACCATCTACACCGTGCTTGATCTTATAGATCCAGCGTGATCCAACCACTGCCCTATCTGTTGGTCTAGGCACAACCTCCCACACATCGTTTTGCACTATTGAGGTATATTCCTCAACCATCGCATCTTGCCACACCTACTGCTGTGCGGCCTCCTGATAGCTGGAAGGCTCACTATCTACCAATTGAATAACTAATGCCATATAGTCATCATACCTGGCTGGTTGTCTCCATTGTCTACTACTCATCCTAGGAGCTCCCACAAACCCCTGAGTATCCCTTTGTGACTGTTGGTTCTTGCTACCAACTGTAGAGGATGAAGTATCAACCTCCATATCTTCCTGATGCATCTCTTGGATCTGCTGCATATGCTGCTCCATACTCTGTGAACTCTTAGCACCTAAGCCTATGCTTGTACTAGTAACTGTACTTGAACTTCGCTATCCTTGATTTGGTTGAATGATCCTTGGAGCTTCCACTAGCTGCTCACTCTGATCATCATGCTCTGTGCTCACCTCTGGAACACTTGTCACTGTCTCATGAAGTATTTTAAGTGCTCCATGATGTATATGGCCCATCCTCCTATTCCATAGCTCTCCTTGATCTCTAGAATTACTGTTGCTCATCAGTGCCTTATGAGTATCAAATTGCAACCTGTATAGTTGGCCGCTCCTAACTCCAATAGTTGTGGGTGATTTCCAATCCTTGTGCTTGATTAACACATTTGCCCCTCTAAAGAGTACATTGTAACCTTTATCCTGAAGGATAGATATGGAAATCAAATTCATACCCAAGCTTGACACATGCAACACATCATGAATGGGAATCTGCTTGCCATTCTCCCTCTGGAACAAAATAATCCCTTTCCCACTAGATTGAGTTTGGACATGTTCCCTATAAAAATCTGTATTCTAATGTCCTCCTTATAACTGGAGAAGTACTCTCTAATTCCTGTCATATGAAATGATGCCCCATTGTCTATATACCAAATACCATGTGAGGTTGAGCTAGCCATACAAGCTATGAGAGCGAACTCATCCTCCATTCTACTAGAGAGCTCATCTGCACTTGCTGAAGCTGCCGTCTACTTCTTTCCTTTCTTCCTTTGTGGGAAATTGCTGACATAGTGGCCAAACTCATGACATCCATAACACTTAACTTTAGATAAGTCCTTCTTCTCACCTTGTGAATTTGATCCTTTGCTTGACCCCTTCTTCGCTTTCCCTTTTCCTGCAAGGGCAACGTTCTCTTGTTCTACCTCACTTTTCTGACTCTTGCTGCTGGTACCACTGACAAGACTAAGTCTAAGCTCCTCCTAAGTGAAGTCACTTTATAGTCGATCCCAACTCGGCAAGGTGTCTCATCCATTAATAACTTGAACAAAGACATCCCACTACTTAGTAAACCCATTTAGGGCTATCCGCACTAGCTCGTTATCATCTGGTTTATCTCCAATAGCTGCCAACTCATCCTTGACAAGTTTGAGTCTGGTGAGGTAACTTGTCACGTCTTCTCCCTTGTTCATCCGAGTATTCCTCAACTTTTCTCTAAGAATCAGCTTTCGGTTAGTGGTAGCATTCTAGTACAGATTCAGAATGGCATCCCACATCTTCTTCGCTGTATCTAACCCTGCGATATGTGGAACAATATGGTCCTTGACACCATCAAGAATCAGTCTCCTCACCTTGGCATCTTCCTTCTTATGTGCTAAGAGCCATGCTGGATTTGTAGGTACATGTACAACACTGGTCACATATTCCTTGATCCCATTCTCTTCTAGCAACAAATAAATTTTGGCTTTCCAGACACCAAAATTTGAGGCTCCATCCAATCTATCTTGATCTCTTAAACTTGCTGAGGCCATCTCAAAAGATAAAAGTAATAACAATAAAAATAATTCTAAAGAGGTAGAACTGGGTTTTTTTTATAAACCCTCTTTCCTACGCTGAGCTTTTTCTACCCTTAGATCAGCTTTGATACCATGTGAAAATTCTATTGTAGATACTGATTATTAATCTCCTATGTAATACATAGATTATTTGACTCTGAAAAATTAATTCATAGCAAATATTGAAAAATAACACAACTGCAACTTCACCAATAAAACTCACAAGAATAGAGAAGAAAACATTCACAATAATGAACACAATATTTTTGGACAAATTGTCCGTGGAAAAACCCCGAAGGGAAAACCACTACTACAGATGAGGAATTATATTAAACTTCAGCAAATTAAAGAATACATAAACTGCTTGCCTCTTACTAGCAGAGCTCCGACAATATTCTTCTCCTGAAATTCTTCCCTCAATTTCTCCTGCTAAAATTCTATAGCTGCTATCCCCAATGCTATCACTGTGCCCTTGCTATTACTGCAAGACTATTTGCTCTCACTACAAATTTTCTTGCTATCATTGCAAGTCTACTTGAGTGTATTCTCCAAATGCCCATTGAGCCCCTTTTATACTTTTCTCATTGGAAAACCAATGGCCATGATTTAATCTCAATCAGTGGCTAAGATTAAATAGACTCTAACAACCCTAACTAACTAGATTCTAGAAGTTTCTAGAGGAATCAATTATTTAATTACATAATTATCTAGACAACTCAGCCCTTTCTAGAAGTCTCTAGAAAATAATTAAATAATGAATAACAATGTCCAGAACTACAAAAATGTTTACAATATAAAAATTATAAACATTACCGTTCGTTAATATCATACACAATATATTACACATCACACTTCAATAAGACAATGTGCAACAAATAAATGAGACGATTCAATTTAACTGCAACTACCTTGTAAATTGCAATGTTCATATACTGGTAAATTTCTCGTTTTCTTTTTATGATCGTGTAGTCTCTTTCACAGCATAAATTTTGCTTCCATCTATAGAGTCTTATTTTTACTTAATCCTTCAAAAAGATGAGAGATCACAACTTGAATGTAATAGCCAGGGCATTTTCCCTTTTGTGCAGATTTTTATTTGTTATCTACGAACAATATGTCTATAAATTTGGCAGATTTATGTTCACTGGGTAACAACTGATCGATAATAGTTTATATTGACTAGGTAACAACTATTACATTCTTATCTTGATAACAAGCAATCGTAATGATTAAACTCAGCTGTTGTAGAATAAATGCAATTATTGCATGGATTCTCAGTTCGGAGACTGATGTCAAGCGATATATGTATTTTATATCTGACCCAACTGTTCTAAAATACATTGCTTCAAATGTTTTCACTGCAGGATTATCAGTTCCGAAACTGATGTCAAGTGATATATGCACTGTATATCTGTCCCAGCTGTTGTAAAATACTCAATGCAATAATTGCCTCAAATGTTATTTCGTCTGATATATGCATTGTATATCCAACTCCCCCTCATCTCGTGGCTTCCAACGCAATGATCAATTCACGTGAAAATGCATCAACCATTGCCATACACTGATTTGTTTCATACATACCTTGAAACACATTAAGATTGTAAATTAACAAACCTGTAATCTTCGCTTCAGCATCTCATCATTCCTACAAACTGATGAGCTTTACCCATAGTTGGGCAAAGCCAAATAAACCTTCATCCAATGCAGCTTAAATACTAAATCACAACCAAAACAAACAAACACACGATACCAATCAAATGAATGCAAAATTGCCCGTCTAGAAGATACATCGACAATTCGGACTAGTCCATGAAAAAGTATTAATTTAAACATTCTTCTCTATCGTAATCATCATTATCAATATGAAACGTACTTTCTTTACTTTTCCATTGATTTTACTGGTTTCCAAACGTCATTATATCCGTAATACTCGGGAATCCATTTTCTTTTCTCGGAAAGTATTTTTATAATAACATTCAACGTCAACGTTGTTGTCCTCCTCTACAATATTTGCAGGATTGAGTATTTAATTATTTTTCATTGATTGCGGGGAAAATAAGAAAGCGAACCTTTCAAGCTTTCTCTGTAACTTGTTCGTAATGTGATAACGAGAACGCCCCGATAACATCGCATTCATGCCTGCACTCCGTTTGATTATGAAGTTTTTTGAATATTTTAAACTTCTTTCGATTTTATGGGTTGGCAGTGAAATTTGCATTCACATGCTAATCTCATTTACTGGGCATCTTACGCTCCTTGCAAATGAATAGTTAAGCCTTCGGCACTTCTTGGTACGATATTTCATACATAACTATTCCTAGTTATCCCTCAAGGGAGATAGCATTAATGGATTAATTTTCATTGTGGATTCATATTAGGACTCATCCATTTGAATAATTTTAAGAAATATGATTATATTCTCTGTGTGTTTGCATGTGCTAAATCAGTACAAATCAAATAGTTTTAGTAATTTGCAAAATCATTGTATTTTCTTTTGTGTTTAAATCTCTTTCCAAATAATTCAAAACAATTAGACCTTCCATATTAGCACTTTTCACCTATCCTTTAGCATCTATGCTATTTCAGCATGTACCCTCTACCCTTTAGTACTTGCACTATTGCTATGCTTACATTTTTTGATTTAATGCTTGTGCTATTTCAACACTTACACTTTGTCTTTTACCACTTGTGTTGTTTCAACACTTATGCTTTGCCTTTTAGTGTCTATACATGTTAACTCTGACATTATATCCTTTAGTGCTTGTGCCTATTGGTGCCTCTGAATTTTCGTTCAAGACTTTCACATATCAATGCTTTTGAACTTTGTTTCAGCACTTGTACTATTTCACCAAAAATAATCAATCAAACTATCCAAATTGAAACGTCAGACCATCCTGATAACAAATATTGGTTTAGTTGGCTCAAGACATTCCTAGGATACTCACTAAAACCTTCCCCACATTAAAACCTTTTCAATTTTCCAAAGACCAAACCGTAATCACATTGTCATCCCCACTGACCATAGTCCATCTTAGACATTATCATAACCAACCCACTCAAAAAATTTCTCCACTATATTTAGAATTAAAATCTTGATTAAATACATCATAAAAAAAGAACCATCTCTTCACATCAAAATAATCCCCATTCACCAACTCCAAATTGTTGTCTCCATTAGCATTCCCATTAAATCATAATTTCATCCTAAAAATTACCTTGATCATTTTCACTTAAATTAAAATTTAGTCCTTTTATCCATCAAACCATAATAAATTCCCTACCTCAACCCTCATTCTTGATTTCAATTTAAACTACATTCCATAATCTTACACCACATCATCCATTCAAATTCACTTTATTCCAAAATTTCCAACCATCATATTGTCACCTTAATCTTGACCATAATCACTTTCCCCTCACTTTGGACTTAGACTTTAAATATTTCACATTTTTCACACATCCATAATCATTCTATTTACATTTTCCATCTCCAACTTTCAATATAATCTTGACCATAACTCATTTACCCTTCATTTTGGACTGACTTCAAATATTTTATCATAGTCAATCCCTAATATTTTATCCTAACCACAATCGTCTTTTTTATGTTTTTCATCCTCAATCACTTGTAACTAAAATAAAATTTAGTGTCCATTCATTTAATTTCAATCCAACGTCAATAAAAAAATTCAAAATTATTTTGAGTCAAATCTAGATCTTTTAATATTTCATCTTTAGCTTTCATTTTTTTCTTGAGAACTTTCCTATCTCAAGTAGGGTGTGAAGTTATCCCTTATCAAATTTAGATAAATTATCTCAAGGGATTATTGCCTAGTTTTTCTTGGGAGATTTCCTATCCCAAATAAGAAAGGGAAATCTCTATCCTATTTTTTCTTAGGAACTTGCCTACCCTAAGAAAGAAAGGATAAATCCTAAATATCACCCTCTAATCACAAAATATCTAGATTTACTTAAACCAACTTTGGTTTTTCATCCAACATTGTCCCCCTAATCTTTCATAACTCTTATTTCAAACATCACTATCCCAAAATCAACCTTAGTAAAAATTCCAAACTTCTCGTCATTGCAAACATCATAAACACTTCTATATTCACCCTTTAAATTTAAGTCTAAACAAGAAGATTTTTATCCCATCCACCTTCCTAACAACACTAGTTTAAAGTCAATCCTTTTCACTCATTTCAACCTTACTCTAAAAGTCCAAAATATAAATAATCATCCTCAAATCCTAAATCCCAATCATCAGTCCAAAATTCTAAACATAGCTACACCCATCCTTTCGATATAAATTCATAACTACAAATAATCAGATTTTCACCACAATGTCATCCTTTAAAAACATAAATATTAAAATCCAAATCATCATCCCAAAACCTTACACATAACTATATCCACCATTTAATCATATTCTTATCACATAACACATCACCCTCATAAAATGAGGCATATAAACTAATTTCCATAACCCTCACAAAATAAAACTAGGCCTCACACTTGTATGCCAATTATAAGATCACAAGATAAGAAATTAATGGAATGAAGAAAATACAAAACTAAAATGTCTAGTGACATCCTTAATCCAACAACCAAAGGATCAATTGCACAATAACCCCTTGTACCTAAGATACATGACTTGGAGAAAATTATTATGGACAACCTAAAACTTTCACCTAAACTCTTAGAGATCTCTTAAGACCTAGAAGTAATGAGTTTAATAGATTGTGTCATCAAAGAAGATCCATCCCCATCAGGTTAACACAAGGAAGTGGCTTTTTAAAAGTGGTCCAAGAAAATCTAGTTGGTATAGAGATGATAAATGTTGTGAATGTCACTAGGTAAAATATCTCAATATCTCATTGATCATGGTGTTATAGGGGTAAATGAAAGAAGATGAGTCCATGAAACATGAAAGTTTTTGCCTTAGAAAAAAACCTGAAATCGGCTTCAACAAAATGGGATCCCATGTTCTAATAAACATGCTCTCATTTAGGTTTGAGACCCCATGCCAAAAACGGGATCCCACTTTTTAAAAAATGGGATTTCGTTTTAAAAAAAAATTAAAAAATATGCGGGATCCCATTTTGAAAATGAGATCCTATTTCAAAAAACTATAAATTTTTTTTTTTTATGATTTTAAGAAATGGGATCCCATTTCTTAAAATCATAAGAAAATTATTTTTTTATGAATCAGGATCCCATTTTTAAAATTTATTTATTTTTGTTGATTTTTTGCTTTTTTTTTCAGTTCAGGAAAAGGCTTGGGGTCCCAAACCTAAGCTTTGGACGTGGTTTGACCTACAAGTTGAAGGTCTTGGCAATGTCACAAGAAAATAGTGACTTTGGGCATATGTATGAAGACTTTTTTGACAAAATTTATAGATGAGACAGTGTAGATTCTAAATATGTAATTTTTTTTACAATTGGATTTTTTTTTCTTTTTTCAATTAATTTCTGATGAAACTGGTCCATAAACTTGAAATATCGTATTTTACTATTTTAATAACTTTTTATTAAAATATTTTTTGTAAATCGAATTACATGAAATCGTACTTCAGACAATTCTTTTCAATTTAAAAAAAAAAATAAAAAAAATGATAAGTTTAGGTCATCTTATGCATGCCGTACATGATGATTTTTCAAAATGACAAATATGGCTAATAAAAAATTAAAAAAAAAAAAATTTAATAAAAACTTACCAAAAAAATATCGAAAAACATGCTTCAATGGTTTACAAGTCTTTTTCCAAAAGGATTTAGAAAAATATGATAATTTAGGTAAAAATATGGATAACGTACACATGCATGGTAGGGTAAAAAAAAGGTGACTTTAAACAGTGGTTTTTAGAAATGCCTATTGAAAATCAAATTGCAGCATCTGGGTATTGAAATAAATTACATATTTGGAAACTAAACTCCGAGTACTACATTTTACGATTAGTGACTTTTTTCAAGATTCTATCTCTAAGTGCTTCAAATTTTAAGGTCAAATGTGTCAAATTCTAAAAATCAGGGAAAACACTTCCACTTTTTGGCCAAAAAGTGGACTCAACTTCTTTCTAGCACCCATGGAAATGAAAGGCCATCAAATTAATTCCTTGAATGACTAGAAGGGTATGTACAAAAAACCTTTTCCAAAGCATGATAAAGGAAATGCCTCCACATCTAAGAAGGGTACCATTGGTAATCATACAAATAAGATCTATAGTTGGTCACATTGAAGAAAGTCATTCCCAAGTAGGGTAATTTAATGATCAAAGGTCCTAGTTGTACTGTAACAACACATCAAGGTTAGAAAAATATCTGAGGGGATTCCTTGCCATATTATCAATCATCAACTAAGTAAAATATCTTATAACATATTCAAAAGACCTTAGAACACAAATATTAGTCGTCAAGATCCTTAGAACCTCAATAATCCATAAGGAGATTGTAGATAAAGGCTAACTAGAATCTAGATTCGCTAGTGACATTAATGTGGACCAATTCTAAGTAATGATAGGGGATTTATGCTTACCACATCATCTTGTATTTTATTGAAAATGACCTACAATCCCTAGGTCCCCATCCCACAACAAATCCCTCCACATCAAATACTTCATCCATAAGCACTAAATCAAACACATTATTATAGATGGTGAAGCATACTCGAATTTATGTACTTTAAGATTAATAAAATAATTGGGAAATTATAGAGGATTCATAGATCTTGAAAAGAGAATTGCCATTAAAGAATTTGATGATGTAGAAAGAAAGTCTGAAGGTGTTGTAAAGTTAACTATACAAGTTGGCCTTATCACCATACAAACCACGTGCCAAGTCCTAGACCTCGATCTCTCTTATAACATACTACTTGATCAAACTTGGATATGCAAGTTGTTCCCTCCACCTAGCATGGTACGTAAGTCAATGTCCAATCTTATTCCAAACCCTTCCAATACTACAAATTATTGGAAGGAATCTACAATCATTCCTATCATTTCCCAACAAATGACATCACATCCCCATCATCATATATTGATGCATCAAGTTTCTTAACTTTGTCTCAAATTCTAACATTCCTACCCCTAAGATCAAGGTTGAGATATGCAATAAGGGATGTGGAGAGTATAAAATAAATAACTCATTCTACATAGGACAAATCCTAATCTCTCGTAAATAATATGGTCAACCTTGGTCCTCTAAATCAACATCTAAAATCACTTTAAAAAGTTAGGAAACTACCTTCAAACATTGGGGATATTTAAAGAAAATACACTTTTGAAGATGATATAAATTCATGGATCTATAAATATGAAGATGAAACACCTTCTTTACCCATAAATGTATATATGCTAAGGTCCTCCATATTTATAAAAATATGGAGTATAATGACTAAGGTCATGGACAACATGAACAAGGAATTAAAGAGCCTCTACTTCAAGAGAACAATCCCACTAAATAAAGTTTTGAATATGGATATTTTAAAACTCTACCCTTAGAACTTGAGTTCATCCTCACTGAAGTGGTAAAAGCCTCTCCTTTTATCAATAGAAAAAATGGAGCACACATGAGGACCTTTTAGCATATTGTAGATTTATTTTAAGATAAAAAATTTTGCACCATATCATTCCCTATGAAAGCTATCAAAAATTTCTAGATACAATTCTACAACATATATTATCCTAAAATATTGAATTTTGACTCTATTTGGTTCTCAATAAGAGCCTTAAAATCTTTGAAATTAGATATTACATTTTATTTATTCTTGAGAAAAAATACCCATGATTTCTTGGATAAGTCATAAATAGAAGTTATGCAATATAGGTATTTTCTTAGAGGAGGTATGTTTGCAGGATCAAATACATCACTATGAATCAAATATTGAATATGCAGAAACCTAATAGTGATCAAAGAGACCTTAACCTACATATATATATAATGTCCACAAAATAAAAAAGAGGGTACAATTAGGTGGCTTTGATACTTAGTTTTTATATTTCAAGGCCATTTAATTTTTTTAATAAATATCACCTATATGCTCATGTCATGTCATGGTCTTCTCTACTACAATCTTATAATTCCCTAAATTTGGAATCTCAAAACTATTAAATTCTATACATAGGATAAGGGAATAATGCATACCATTTCCATTCCTTTTACTAAGGTCTAGTGGGATGCACATATGTTTTGAGAAAATTTCAAGAAGGCACAACTTTAATAATTTTTTGAAACATTGCTTGGTCTACATGGCTTAAATGAAACTGACATTGGCTTGAGGTCAAGAGAACAAAGTGGAACAAGCCTTGGAGTAGAGATCCTATTGGTTTTTAATTTCCATGCTAGGGAACTTAAGGGAATGTATCAAGGGAATAGCTACTAGAAGCTCATCTTGAAACAAAATAATGAGAAACCACCATAAAGATCGAAAAGAGCTTAAAGAATAGGTTTGATTGAGTTAATGCATCAATTATTTATAGTGGGAGTTAGTCTTACATGTAAAAACTTAATTTGTCGGTTCCAAAGTAATGTCTCTTTACAAAAGACATAAAGATCACTAATTGATATATTATAATGGCTCGCCACTTTTATTAAAATAAAATAAAATCACTAATTGATAGATAAATCATTGAGAATCCATTTCCATTCCATAACAAATAAATCTTAATAGTTTTCCACACCTTTCATAAGACTTATGATACAATTTTCAAAATGAATGGATCTTTCTATTTAAATATTTGACTGCCTAAAGTATCCCATAAAAAAAGTCTGATTTAAAACTTCAAAAAACTTCAATGAATCTTTTTGAATTCTAAATAATTTTAATTTTTAAATGGAACATTCGTAAAGCTATTATTCCCAAAGAAATTAAACTCAATTAAGGAGGACAGAAAATAAATCATTTTCAAAATGTTTTAGAACTTTTCCTCAAATCTATTTGTTTAATGCCCATACGTTGTAGTCTCGACCAGGGTTCTAACCGAAAAGATTAGGAAGGAACGAGAAAATAAATCATTCCCTCATAATGATACTCCAAATGTTTATTGAAGTGTTTCCCAAATTCTTTTTGTCACTGTCCGTATGAATATTCTGTGTTTTCAAGAGGCTCTGTCGAAGGTGTATATGCGATCGATATAATCAAAATTATCAATAACAATGTCCAGAACTAAAAAACGTTTGCAATGTAAACACAATGTACATTACCGTTCAATTAATATCATACAAGATACAGATCACACTTCAATAAAACAATGCCCAACAGATAAATGAGACGATTCAATTTAACTACCAACTAACTTGTAAATTGCAATGTTCATCTATTCGTAAATGTTGGCTAATGGTCAACGCTTTTCTCGGGATTCATGACATGGTCTAATAGGTGGATCTATTAATTCTGGCAGTTGTATCAGGCATTCACAGCTCAATCTTTTGGTGCAACGACAATTGTGGGGCCAACAATTGGTATCAGAGTCAAAGGTGGTGGGTTCAAATCCCCTCGGCTTGTGTTGAGGGGGAGATTGTTGGCAAATGGTCAGCGCTCTCCTCAGGATTCGTGACATGGACTAACCACCTTCCGTGGATCCATTATATGAAGCCAATAGTAAATTTCTCATTTTCTTTTTATGATCGTGTAGTCTCTTACATGGTATAAATTTCATTTCCATTTATAGTCTTATTTTTACTTCATCCTTAAGATGGGAGATCGCAACTTGAATGTAATAGCCAGGACATTTTCCCTTTTATGTAGTTTGTTCTTTGTTATCTATGAACAAGATGTTTTCAAATTTCCCAGATGTATATTGACTGGCTAACAACAGATAGATAATAGTTTATATTGACTGGGTAACAACTAATACATTCTTATCATTTGATAACAAACAATCATAAAGATTAAACCCAGCTGTTGTAGAACAAATGCAATTATTGCATGGATTATCAGTTCGGAAACTGATAGCAAGTGATATATGTATTGTATATCTTACCCAGCTGTTGTAAAATACACAATGCAATAATTGCTTTGTGAATGTTGTGTCGTCTGATATATGCATTGTATATCTTAGTCTCCCTCATCTCGTGGCTTCCCAAGCAACGATCAATGCAACTGAAAATGCATCAACCATTGCCATATACTGATTTGTTTCATACATACCAAGAAAGAAATGAACAAATATGTAATCTTCGCTTCAGCATCTAATCTTTCCTACAGAGTGATGGGCTTTACACCTAGTTGCGCAAAGCCAAATAAACCTTCATCCATTGCAGCATAAATACTTAATCACAACCAAAACAAACAAACACACGATACCAATCAAATGAATGCAAAATTGCGCGTCTAGAAGATAAATCGACAATTCGGACTGGTCCATGAAAAAGTATTAATTTAAACATTCTACTGTATCGTAATCAAAATTATCAGTATGAAACGTACTTTCTTTACTTTTCCATTGATTTTACTGGTTTCCAAACGTCATTATATCCGTAATACTCGGGAATACATTTTTCTTTCCCAAAGTATTTTTATAATAACATTCGACGTAACGTTGTTGTCCTCCTCTACGATAATTGCAGGAATGGGTATTTAATTATTTTTCACTGATTGCGGGGAAAATAAGAAAACAAACTTTTCAAGCTTTCCCTATAACTTGTTCGTAATGTGCTAATGAGAACGCCTCAAAAACAATCACATTCTCGCCTGAACTCCGTTTGATTATGAAGTTTTTTTAAAAAATATTTTAAACTTTTTTCAATTTTATAGGTTAGAGTTAAATTTGCATTCACATGGCAATTCTCATTTAGTGGGCATCTTATACTCATTGTAAATCCCATGAAAGTAATCCCCATTCACCAAATCCAAAATCTTATGTCCATTGTCATTCCCATTAAACCATATGTTCATCCTAAACATTATCTTGATAATTTTCACTTAAATTCAAATTTAACTTTTTTATCCACTAAACTGTAATCAATTCCCTACCTCACCCCTTATACTTGATTTCGATTTAAACTACATTGTATAATCTTAGACCACATCATCCATTCTAATTCACTTTATTCCAAAATTTCCAATCTTCATTATTGTTACCTTATTCTTGACCATAATCACATTCCCCTCACTTTGGACTTAGACTTCAAATATTTTTCACACATCCATAATCATTCTATTTATATTTTTAATCTTCAAATTTCATTAATGTCACTCTAATCTTGACCATAGTCATTTACCCTGCATTTTGGACTTAGATTTCAAACATTTTATCATAATCAATCCCTAATATTTTATCTTAACCACAATCATATTTTCTACATTTTTCATCCCCAATCGCTTGCAATTAAAATAAAAATTAGTACTCATTCATCTAATTTCAATCCAACATCAATCAAAACAAAATTCAAAATTATTTTGATTCAAATCTAGAACTTTTAATCTTTAATCTTTAACTTGCACTTTTATTGAGAGCTTTCCTATCTGATGTAGGGTGTCAAGCTAGCCCCTACGAAATTTGGATAAATTAGTCTATAATTTTCAGAAAATCTAGCTGAACTCCAAAATCCTTATCCTAGTTTTGTTTGGGAGCTTGCCTATTCCTAGTAAGAAAGAGAAATCCATATCGTATTTTTCTTAAGAAATTTCCCACCATAAGTAAGAAAGGAAAAATCCTAAATTTTACCCTCTCATCACAAAAGATCTAGACTTACTTGAACCAACCTTGGGTTTTCATCTAATATTGTCGCCTTAATCTTCCATAACTCGTATTTCAAATATCACTATCCCAAAATCAACCTTATTCAAAATTCCAAACTTCTATCATCGCAAACATTCTAAACAAATTCATATTCACCCTTTAATTGTAAGTCTAAACCATCACCTCTCACCCAAAAATTATTCTTCGAAACATAAAAAAGAAAAAATTTCATCTCATCCACCTTACTAGCAAGATAATTTTAATGTCAATCCATTTCAACCATTTTAACCATAGTCTAAAAGTCCAAAATCTAAATCATTAGCCTCAAATCTTAAATCCCCATCATCACTTTGAAATTCTAAGCATAACTACACCCTTCCTTTAGAGATAAATTCATCAATACAAATAGTCAATTTTTCACCATAGTGTCATCCTTTATAAACTTAAACATGAAAAATCCAAATCCAAATCCAAATCCAAATCATCATCCCAAAACCTTACATATAAGCATATCCACCACTTAAAATTATCCTTATCACATAACACATCACCCTAATAAAATGACCCACTTAAACTTATTTCCATAACCCTCACTAAATCAAAGTAGGCCTCATAATTTTAATCCAATTATAAGATCACAAAGAGATAAATTAATGGATTCAAGCAAATACACAACTAGAATGCCTAGTGACATATTTAATCCAACAACCAAAGGATAAGTTACACAACCCCCTTTACATGAGATACATGAATTAGAGGAAAATATTGTACAGAAAACCTAAACTTTTCATCTAGACTCCAAGAGTTTTTCCAATACACTAAGGTAACAACTTTAGTAGATTGTGTCATCAAGAAGATCTAGAACCAATTGGGTTATCCTATAGAAGTGGTGTTTCAAAAAAATGGTCTAGTAAAATCTAATTAAACTTTCAACAATAAGACCATATGATGGAAAACTTGACTAAAACCCATTTGGTATAGAGATTATGAATATTTTGAATACCACTTGGAAGAAATCCACAAGGCATATAACTACATGAGACTTAAGAACTATATTCAAAATCTCATTGATTGTGGTGATATTGATATCAAAGGCCCTCTAATTAATTTCTCAAAATAAGTAGATGAGTATGTATACAAATCCTTTTTGAAAGAATGATGAAGGAAATGCCTCCACATCTAATAAGTGTACCACTGATAATTATACAACATCCATACCTCCCCATTGTATAAATTTATAGTTGGTCACATCAAAGAAATCCATTCCCAGGTAGCTAATTTAATAATCAAAGGTCATAGTTGTACTATAAACACACAACAATGTTGGAAAAGTATTTGAGGGTCTTCCTCATATTATCAACCATGAACTAAGTATTACATCCTAGAACATATATTAGTCATCAAGATCCTTAGAACCTCACTAGTCCATAAATAGATCTTATATAAAGGCTCACAAGAATCTAGATTCCCTAATGACATTAATGTGCAAATATTCTAAGTCATGACAAGGGAGTTATCATCACCACATCATCTTGTATTTACTAAAAATGACCTACAATCCTTGGAACCATCCCAAAACAAATCCATCCACATCAAAACATTTATCTATTAAGCACTAAATCAAACACATTCTTGTAGATGGTGGACCAAGCTTGAATTTATGTACTCTAGGATTAATAAAATAATTGGGATATTCTAGAGGAGTCACAGATCTTGAAAATATAATTACAATTAAAGAATATGATGATGTAGAAACAAATTATGAAGGTACCATCAAGTTACCTATTTAGGTTGGCCCTATCACCATACAAACCATGTTCCAATTCCTAGACCTTGATCTCCGTTATAACGTCCTCCTCAATCTATCATAGATACATGTCATGTAATTTGTTCCCTCCACCTACCATGGTACATAAGTTAATGTCCTTTTTGGTTCGAAGCCCTTCCAACATTGCAAATTATTGGAAGGCAGCTACAATCATTCCCATAATTGCCCAAAATTTGATCGCATCTCTATCACCATATATATCAATGCATATTTTCTTATCTTTGCCTCAACTTCTCACATTCCTACCCCTAAGATCAACATTGAGATATATAGTAAGATATGTGGAGATTATGAAATACATTAATTATTCTATGTAGGACAATTCCCACTCTCCCATAGGTCACATGGTCAATCTTGGTCATCTATGTCAACATCTAAAGTCACTTAAAATTTCTAGATAACTACCTCCAAACATTGGGGATTATTATATAATTACACTTTTGAAGTTGATATAACATCAAGGATCTATAAATATGAATAAGAAACACCTTCTTTATCCACACACACACACACACACACATACATATATATACATATACATATACATATACATATATGTATACATATACATATATACATATATGCATATATGTATATGTATATATGTATATGTATATGTATATGTATATACATATATACATATACATATATACATATATGTATATATGTATGTATATATATATATATATCATATATATATATATATATATATTTATGTATGTATGTATATATATATACATATAATCTAAGGGCCTCCATATTTGTAAAAATATGGGTTATAATGGTAAAGGTCTTAGAAAACATGAACAAGGAATTATAGAGCCTTTGCTTCCAAAGAAAAATCTCAATCAATAAGGGCTTGGATATGGATATTTAAAACTCTACCCTTAGAACTAGAGTTCATCCTCACTGAAGTGGTAAAATCATTTCCAAGGTCTATCAATAACATGAATGAGGCACACATGGGGACCTTTGAGAATATTGTAGAGTTATTCCAAGATATAGTGTGTGTAGAAAAATGTATCCCTTTACATTTTCACACTTGTTTGGGCCCTCCTTGCTAAATCATGGATTCTTTATGCCCTAATTGGTCCTATTTTGCATCCACATGCTTAATTAAATGCAATTTTCCAAGGATAATCCTAAAATTTATCAAATGAAAAATCATAATTCAATGATTTTGGTTATGTGTTCCAGATCTAGTGATTTGGGACTCATACACCACCTTGGGCGTATGGGTCCCACCTAGGTCTCGGGACTTGATATTAAATATTGCATTGAACTTAACACTCCTTGGAGTTTGTGTCCTAGGTTTGAGCCACTGGGATTCATACGCCATGTAGTCAAGGAAAATGGAAGCTCCCCATCTTTGAGGCATAAACACAAGGATAGGGTTCCTATTTCACACTTGCTACAGTCAAGGATAGCTTAGAGATCTCAATCCAATAAAAAATGGAAGAAGAGATCTGAAAATAAGGTATCCTAGGATATGATTTTAGATTAGAAGAGGGGTTCACCACCAATTTTATACTTGGAAAAGATAATTAAATTCAAGATGTAAGACAAAACCCTAATATGGTGCAAACTTGATTTAAATGACCTAGAAATGCATACAAAGCAAAACAAAAAGCTGTAAAACTGAAAGTGTGCACCTAGAAACTTGCTAGAGATGGAATGGAGCTCTGGAATCCTAAAAATGCTGATTTTTAAACTTGGTGGGACTCATTTTCTATTCTCAATGAATCAGTCGGGTATATGCAGGATCATCATGGAAAAAATAGGCCCTTAAGTGGCAAAAAATTCAAAAAAATTAGAGTTAGGCAACTTGACGTAAAAATTTGAATAATTTATCTATATTATTTCAAAAATATGTAAGAATAGATTTTGTAGAAAATTGAATGTAGTTTCTAAACTACTAGGTTTAGTTTTTTCAAAAATCTATTTGGTGAAAAGAAATTTCAATGCAGAGTACTTAAATTTCAAGGAAAAAATAAGAAGTAGGTAAATCGACCAACCACAATAAAATGATAAATTTTTTTATAAGATTTTAGATATAAGTAGAGGACTCATGTTCGATGTGATGCATATTATTTTGTAATTTTTTTCCAAGTAAATAATTAATTATGATTTTTTTATTACAACTTTTAAAAAATTAAAAACTCATATGTCTAACCACCTTAACTTGGTCAAAACTTCATGAAATTCATTTTTTTTTTTTAATCCTATAGTATGTGAAACATAGAATGTGACACATGTTTTGAATTCAAAAAATGTGATACCATTTGAAAGCTATAGATGTTTTTCAATTAGCCTATCAATCAGGACTTTAGTTGTAATTCAAATAGAAAATAAATAATAATTATTTATTAAATTCAAAGTAAAGAATAATTTATATTGGTGGAAAGCTAAGAACCTCCTTTAAAAACCCTTTTCATTTCATCAATTTTGGGTAAAAAAAAGTTGTCAGCCACATACCCTACAAAAACCTATCATATTGCCACTTTTTGGCCCATCATGATCCTGCACATACCCAGTCCTAGATCTGGGTTTTTGCATAGGATCAAGTTGCAGCCAAATGGGTATCAAAATCTATAAAGATCTTTGAAAAAATCCTACATTGGGAATCATTCACCACTTGTGGCGAATGAGTCTAGTTTGGATGTTCTATAAATTCAAAGTTTGGATCAACTCTTCTCAGTCAGCTCAATCTATTCCTCTAAGTTCTCAGATCTGAAACCCTAATTTTTGGGGCTATAAGTAACTTTTTGTGAAGATTTTGACCTTGCAAATGGGGAGACAACTCCAAAAAACTTGTAAGCAAATCTTCAATGATCTCCAAGTCTTCAAAGCACCTAGATCTGCAATCACTTAAGGAAAGAGAGAAAATGTTGATTCTTAGGGAATGGGGGTTTGTCGTGGTCAAACCATTTAGGTAATTAAACCAAATTATGAAACAATGAAAGAAAGAAATGGAACCTAAAACATAAGCTATGAAACATGAACAATGATACCATGAATGATGTCTTGTGAATGATGTCTTGCAACTCAACATGAAATGGCCATGAAGGATGTAGATCTTGATCTTTGACAATAGGAATGGAACAATGCTTGGTCTTGGATCTTCAATGCTACATCACAACACTAGCTCACTAACATGCTTGATGCTTACTATGCTTGATATGATGATGAATCTTGAATTTTTGCAACAATTGATGAAGAATTATACCCTTGAATGCATTAGAAATGATCTTGTGAAGTCTTGAAAAATTCCTAACCTTTCCTTGCTTGACTTGATAATATGAATGCTTATGTTGCTTGGATGAAATGAGGATTTGAAAGCTTTCTTATATAGGTAATCCACCTAATAACCTATGTATTTGATCCCAAAATCCGACATAAGAAAAAAATGAATTAAAAACACACTTTTCCCGCTCAAAGCCTTAAAAATAGGCCAAACATGACTCATTTTCCCAAGGTGGAAAATGGGAAAATGATTCCCACAGGGGCTATTTTTCATGTTAAAGTGTCAGGGAGTGAAGAAATTAAGTTTATATATAAGCAGATTGTCTAAAAAATGCATACTCACTCTGAGGCGATGAAACTCTTGGTTGTCCGCCGTGTGAGAAGTTCTAAGACACATACACTAATGGCTGGTATGGACTAACACACACACAAGTGGCTATGGGTCTAAGAGTCATGCCTCGGATTGGGCTTCCCGCTCAAACCATACCAAAGTTATACCTCCTGATAACTTTAATAAGGCTCCACAAAAAAATGATTTTCAAGCTTTAGGAGACAAGCAAAACTTCATATGCTTGGAACTCATGAACAAACAAGATGGATCTATAGGCATGCAAAGTGTGTTATGCAAGGTGGCTATATAAAAAATGTTGTAAATGGAAAATAATGTAAGAAATGTTCAAAGGGATTTTGCTTAATTCATGCAAGGTCTCTTCTTAGGGAACATCGTGCAAAATGTTTCCAATAGAGGACAAGTCAAAGAAGTGTCACACTCTCGGAGGAAATCAAGCCTAATGACACCATCAAGAAAATGACACATCACAAGAATGAAAAAAATTGCACAATGAAACATGATGAGTGTTGATGTATGCCCCCACTTTAAAGCGGTTGCTAACACCATTACTATGAGGAATTTATTTAAAGTAGAAGGAGACATGATAGCTTATTTGGAAATACCTATTCCAAGTCATATGTTTCTGAATTGAACTACATCATGAATAAGTATGTCACATGAGAGACAACTTAAGGTGTTTCGTCCCCATCCCAAGCTTGCTCTTATATGTACATGAAAGGTGATTGACTAGCCAAAAGAGACAATGACAAGTGACATACGAGGACAAGGCCACATAACCCCTTGTCCCCACTTGCAGGATAAGGGTGAGCTGAATAGGATGAAAATAATTATTAGTTAGAGGAATTAGGTGCTTCAACACAAGGAAGAGCACCAAACTCCTAGAGATGTTGAATTTTGTTGCTTAAATCCTTACATTCGTTAGTAGAATGACCGTGAACTCTATGATATGCACAAAATGAATTCTTTTAGTAAAATTTATTTCATGTTTTTGAAGGAAGAGATATCAAGCGATCCTATAGGAGTCTCAACAAGATAATCTCTTGATCAAAAGTAGAGGGTGTTTGTTTATTTGCACAAGATGTTAGACACACACTAAATGATAAGGCTTTATATGAAAATGGAGATAAGGAGGGTAACCCTAGATCTTTCTTGAAAGACTATGGTATGTCAATTTTCTTTGTGTGTTCATTGTATCTATCTGTAGGAGGGAGACTGTATCCAATACCATAACAATCTTTCAATTCAGATGAAAGGGGTTTATGCTTCTAAGAAGTATTGGTTTCTTCATGGGAACACAAATACTTTTTGAAGTTATGCAACATCCCCTCATGAGGGATGGGAGATATATAACCCCCATCGCTATCATGAGGAAATGTTGTTGATGTGGAACCAAGTTGAGCATATGAAAAACAAATCTATTTACGTTTTGGTTGTGATATTTCACACTCTCCCATTAAGGAAGGTGTGAAACCCCAATCATTTTTATAACTTGTGTCTTAAAATGAATCATTTGTATATGACTCTCTAGATTTTGAGGGTGATATTTTGGATTTCTTATTGAAGCGAGGCATAAAATCTAACAACCCCCAATTATCGCTAAAGAGTTTTTCTCTAGGGGAAGGATTAGCATCAACTTGTATAGGTTCAACTTTTGATTTTGGAAAGAAAGTATTAGTTGAATTGGAAGTGTAGACATGCAAAATTAGCATCATGCATTTAATTAAATTCATATTCGTCCTCTCATTAAATAAATCAAGTTCATTAAATCCATTCATCAAACAAATCAAATCTATTTGATTTATCTCTAAGGTCATCCATTTAAATTGAATAAATTAACTTTATTTAATTTAAGCTTATCATTATCCCTCTTTGATTAAATAAATAAAACCTTTATTTAATTAAATCTGAAATCACCTTTCATTTCCCTTTGATTTAGTTTAAATCCCTAAATCTAAGTCAAATGGGTCAAATCACCTAATCCCCCACTAAATTAATCTAATCCTGATTAATCTAATCTAATCACCCATCACATCCTCTAGCTTTTCCCACTTCCACAAATAAAGCATTTTAATTCATTTATAAAATCTTGATTTTCCCTCAATAAGGAATCTTTGGAGAATATTCCCTCAAGTTCGAATTTCAAAACAAGTTGAACTTGTCCCTTCCAACATGGCATTAAATCCCCTCTTACATGTCCCCCACTTGGAATTTAAGTCCCTTTTTCTCCCTCCAACAAGCCAAATTTGAATTTGAAAAGGCCAACTAATCTCATTTATTGGCACATTGACCAAAACTTGCACATCCTCCATCCATTCACATTTGGACAAGTGGCTCCTTCCTACTGGCTAAATCTTTGTCCCACATTGCTCTCTTTTGGAAATTCTTCCAACTTGAGATTCTATAAATAGAAGGCTCATTCCTCATCTTAGCATCCACAATCTTCATGCAAAGTTACTCTCTTCAATTGAGAGCTAATTTTGTCCACTTCCTAGCATGCATGATCAACAATCTTTATAATTTGAGCTTGTCAAGGGTTGGGAAAGGGTCACTTTTCACAAGTGACACCAATCCACTATGGAATAGGTATATGTCATGTATTTGTATGTCTTTTGATAATTTATTTGTTTGTGTTTTGGAGCATGATATGTTATTTCATAGGAGCATTTAACAAGTTTGCATATAACTAACCCACATAATAGAGTTTAGATTGTATGCAGATTTGTAGGGTGCTCACAAGAAGTGTTGTGATCATATGATTCATAGCTTTATTCATCTGCTTCAATGGTGTATATCTTGTTGTTCTATTAAAATTTCTTTGTACGATGGAGAGTAGAGGGGACTCCTTTCGTAGAATGAATCCATGGTCTCCCTAGTAGAAGATTATATGAAAGGGGTCCTTGCATGATATGGATAGGGGTGGGTAATACTATAGGTCTAACCTCAATAGGTAATGTGATAATCCCTAGTGGTTTCCTATTAACATTGTCAAAGCCACGAATATGAACATCATTAAGTTGAATGAGCCTTTTATCGATGCCAATTTTATCTAGGAGATTAATGCTACAAAAATTAATTTCTGCTACATTGTCTATGAGAGTGTACCTACGTACAATTTCATTAATGATCACCTTTATCATCAAGGCTTCATTCTTGTTTTGAATCTCAAGTGAGGGGAATTCATGTTTGGGAAATTTTATTTTTGACTGTGCACGACTTGCATGGGATGAAAGGAGGATGTGGAATTATTCAATTTTATAGAAGCTTGGATCTCCTCCTGCTTTATTTGTAATATTTCTTGAAATAGGAACTTGTATGTAGGTGATAATTGAATAAATTTCCATATGGATATATTAGCAGGGCTGTTCTTAAGATCTTCAACTATATTATTCTGCCATAGAAAAATGAGCCTTTCTCACTTTCATAGTGTTTTATGTCTTGTTTCATGGTGTTGGAACTATGTTTCTCTAATTTTATGTTGTAACATGGCTTGAACATGCTTATTTAGGTACTAAAATTCAAAGAACAATGTCTTGTGAAGGTGTTGTGAAGTGTTGTAAGACATTTCTACATTCTTCTAGACTCCATTTAATGCAATTTACCTAAAAATCACCTTTTCACTCATCAAAAAGCCCTATTTTGAAGTGTTGTAAAGTCTTGTAACAAGATTTCACGCTTTTCTAGGCACATCTTCACTATTTACACCCTTCTCATGCTTTATTTTGTCTCTTTATGCCCTCATATGACTTAATTAAGTGCATTTTTACATATTGTCATGATAAATAACATTAAATACAACATTATTCTCGACACTTGTTTTTAGGTCCTAGGTGGGACCCATTCACCATGGGTGGCGAATGAGTCCCCCTTGGCCCCAAATTGAAAATATTTTAAATTTCCTTTCAGGATTTTATTAAAAATCACTTGATGTTGGCCTATGATGAGGTATGAATGGATAGTAAGGCACAATAATTGCATAAATAAATGTTTTTCATCTCATTTTACAATCCTCCAACATTCACATATCATATTCAAGCAATCTCAAGCATCCAAGCATTTTTAAATCATCAATTAAAGCACTTTTCAAGCACTTTGAAGCTACCATTGACATTACTTCAGAATTACAAGATCAAGAGTTAGGTGAGTTGATATCATTTACATGTTATTAGTTTATCTTTCTCTTGCATTTCATTATCTTTTCAAGGGTTTAATTACCAAAAGTGGGGTTTGACCAAGGAAAACCCCTATTCACTAACCCAATCATTTTTCCCCTTTTACTTATGTATTTGTAACCTTTTGTTTGTAGATTTGATAGGTTATAAGGTGTTGAAGATTTATTTTTATGTCAACTAGGTGATTCAATTCAACATAAGTAAAATTCAAGCTTGGAGAAAGTTATTTGTCTATTTTCTGCAGATTTGACTTCGACAACGTGACAAGCAGACATTTCTAGATCTGGTGTTGCAGAGTTGTCTCCTGGTTTTTTCAGAAATTTGGGAGAGGAATGATTCACCAGCTGTGGAAAATGATTCCCACCTTAGAAATAGAAACTTGAGTTTTGTCAGATTTTAGTTCTCGACAGACAAAAATCAGCTCCCAACAGTTTTTCACGAGTAGGTGGACTGATTCGCCACCCTAGGCAAATGAGTCCACTGTGAAAAATCAATAAATTTCATCAGCATTCTAGACACTCCAGAAAGCTCACACTTCATCCAGGTGCACTCAGATTTATCCCTATACTCTCTATTCTGCATAATTTCTTCATTTTCATAGTTCTTTGCATATCACAATGTGTTTTCAAACATAGCTTAAATTGCACCTTTGCATTCATTCTGGTTCATTTTAATGAGTCAATTTCATTTAGTTAAGTTCATTTACATCATATCACATTGCACACATCCTAATTTGAGTGTTACATAAGCATTTTTGGACCTAAATCTCTCCCCTTTTAGGAGAAAAACCCTACAAGTGCAAGAGCCAACATTTTGGTTCCCAAGAATCTATGTTTCATTCTGGTGAACCCAACTTTTTGAATACTTCTATTTTCTGATTTAGTGTCTTTCATCATAGATCTACGTTGCATTAGGGTTTGCATGATTCATTTGCATTCTAGGTGTTAAAATTTACAAAAAGTGCATTTAGGTTGCATTTCTAGCATCTAAATTCATTTAGATTTATTGTAATTTTGCATTCTTCACTTAAGTTTGCATATTGGCACTCAAAATTCATAAAACTTAGTTTCAATTTTTTTTGAAAAAAGGTCCTTACTAGGACTCATTCGCCACCTTGGGCGAATCAGTCTCTTCTGACCCCTGAAACAACACTCTATAGATCTTAGAAATTTGTTTTTAGGCTTCCGATTGGTTCCTTAACTTGCATATATCAGTTAGATTCATTTTTGTATCATGCATTTCATCAAAACTAGCCTAAATTATCTCATTTCATGCATAGTTTAACTTTCACATTTGTATTCTCATATTATTCCATAGCATAATCAGCCAATTGTTCTTTGAAAATTGCATTTTATTTTAGCCTTTTATTTTTCATTTTGAGTTAGCATAGATTGTTATTTTAAAATGTTAGTTAATAAGCATGATTGTCATTTCTTCACTACATAGTTAATAAGCATGATTGTCATTTCTTCACTACATGTCAATATTATGAGAGTCTCTTAGTGCAAAAGAATGAAAGTTTTAATGCTTGTCTTAAACTTACATTCCCTCCTATCTCTCCTATTTTTGTGGATGATGTGTTAGAAGAGTATACAAACATAGAGACTCATGATGATCATGATTGTAATTCTCCCAATACCTCTCCTTTTAGTGATGAAGGTATCTTGGTGAAAGAAGACACAATCCTTGAGAATCCTGAGGCTCTTGTTTTTCCTTCTCCTCATCCCCGTTGGGACGATATTTTAGCACAAGAAAATGAAATCATAGACATCACCTTACCTAATTTCCATTGTGTAGATAACTTTGAGGAACACGAGATTGTAAATGATGCGGATGATAGATTGGTCTTAAATAATCAAATCTTTAAAGTCTATAACAACCCTCGCCTCCACTTCACTCTTCTAATAAACCTAAACTCACCCTTTATTCCCCTTCACATAACCCTTCACCTAAACCCAAACTTATTCTCTACCCACCTTCGCATCCCCTTCATCCCTCTAATGTATTGCAACAATCTAGTACAAATATTGTTGCTCATACATATAACACTTGAAATAATCTGCAACCACCACAACCAACTCCAACCTCTTTAAACCTTTACCTAATCTGTCTAGTGCTCCTCGTTATAACCCACCTACAAAGGAGTATGATCTTGTTGATCAATTAAAGAGCACAACTACAAAAATTTCCCTTTGGGATTTACTTCAGACCTCACCAACTTACAAAACTATTCTTCAAACAACCTTACAACAAATTGCAACTCCTCATGGTACAACTACGAATGATGTGGAAGCTTTAATTCATAAACCGAATCAAACTAATCTTGACATTAATTTTCATCAACATGAGCTCCCTTCTTTGGAATCGCGGAAACAACATGATGCCTTTATGATAATTGCTCAATTCCATTGTACAAGTATCAAACACAATCTCATAGATAATGGTTTTTCCCTTAATGTGTGTGGTGTGAGTCTCCTTGATTGATTAAACATTGACAAATCACAAATCATACCTGATTTCATTTCCATTCGAGGATTTGATAATTCAACCAAGCAATCGCTCAGTGTAATCACTTTGCCTATTACAGTTGGGGTGGTTACTTTACAAAATCCTATTCATGTCACGCCTTATGATCTTTCATATAATATTATTTTAGGTAGACCATCGATTCATGAGATGAATGCAGTTCCTTCAACCATTCATCATATAATGAAATATGTATATAACAATAACATTTATCAAGTTGAAGCAGATCCTGAGCTTGAAAATTTCTTGCATCTTGATAGAGGAGCTACAAGTCCTCTAAAAATATTGATTCCAACATCCAACATAGATCCTCTTAAAATTGACCATAATGATGAGGAATTTCCATCTAAATTCTTGGGTGATGATTGGGGATCCTTAGAATTCACACCCTCAGTAATGGGTGAATACCTATTCACACATAGGAAGGATGAGAAACAAGAACAACCAACTATCTTGATAACGCAAAATTTGGATAACCTCTTGAAAGCATCCACCTCAACCACTTTATACAATGCCAAAAACTCTACAACAACCCTTAATGAACACAACAATGAACAACCACTTGATTCCAAAGTAATGAAAAAGATTTATGGAAAAAGGTATGATCTCCTAAAAAAAAGAGGATGTGGTGCTTGAGAACAAGGTATCCACAACCCTATAGAGCCAAACACACAACAAACAACTCATGGTCGTGGTTATTCTCCTTCACTCAACATCAATACTATTACACGAGTGTCTTCTAAAATTCTTCCTTATTCACATCAATAACCTTAGTTGCTGCTCCTTGCCATGTAATATTTGTAGGATAATCACATTCTCACTATTTCGTGTCTTGCATCCATTGCAAGGGGTAGCATACCCTCATCCACTTTAGGCTCACCCTTGTCCTGTACTAAGTAGGGGGCGAAGGGGTTAGACAACCTTATCTCTTGTATGTCACTTGTCGTTGTCTCTTTCAACTACTCGTTAACTTTTCATGAACATATATGAGAAAGCTTGGGATGTGATGACATGTCTTAAGATTGAATCGCATGTGACATACTTCCTTTCTTTAAATGATGTAGCTTATCAAAAACATATGACTTGGCATAGGGATTTTCGTATAAGCTCTCATAATCTCCCTTTTTCTCTTCTACTTTAAAGAAATTTCTTATAGACTGATGTGTAGAAACTCCTTTAAAGTGTGGGGCATACATTACCATTATTTCATTTTCTCTCTTGGTTCCTAGTGTAGCCTTGTCATTTATTAGATGTGCTTGTCACTTTGTGGATGACATTGGGTGTGATGTCCTTCATAAGTGTGATCTTTCTAAGCATACTACATTCATCTTGGTGGCCTGATGCAACGTACTGCATCCCCTAAGTTGTGAATATACTATTCTTTGATTGGTCCTCTCTTGGAGATATTAGATACAATGTTCCCTAAGTGACTGGCCTTGCATAAACTAAACAAGACTCCTTTGAACATCCTTTACCTTTTACATTTTACATTTTTACATTCTGCATTTTTGCCACCTTACATAACACAACTTGCATGATTGTGGTACCTTTCCTTTTTATTCGTTGGTATTTTTCTTGTGGTGCCTTGTTAAAGTTATCAACGGGCATAACTTTGACATGGTTGAGCGAGAAGCCCACCTAGCTGCATGACTTTTCCCCATAGCCACTTTTGACTTTTGTGAGTGTATACCAACTAGCATATGTATCTTACTTTTTGGGCCTTCTCACCCCATAGACAACTAGTTCCATGGCCCCAAAGTGAGTATACAGTTGGGCCTTCGCACCCTACAAACAACTTGAAATTCCATGGCCCCAGAGTGAGTACACATTCTCTTTTTCAAACAATCAGCCTAGATCTCTTTTCACAATTGGTTGGATTGATGATCAAAGCTTTATCTAATTCTCTTCAACACTTGTGTGTTCCTTTGTCCTTATGCTTAGTTTGCCATGGGATCTTCATCCTAGGGGCTTGATCATCCCTCTTGATCATTGTATTCCATCTTGCTAATGTAAGTGCATTCGAATCCTCCCCTTGATGTTGATGGCTACTTTAGTGTGAGTTTGAAGTAGGTTCATCCTCTCACTAAAGTGGGGGATAAATGTGCCATAGAAAAATGGCCCTTTGTCATTTTCATGGCCTTTTAGGTCTTGTTTCATGGTGTTGGAACTATGTTGCTCTGATTTTATGTTTTAACATGGCTTGAACATGTTTATTTAGGTACAAAAATTCAAAGAACGATGTCTTGTGAAGGTGTTGTGAAGTGTTGTAAGACATTTCTACATTCTTCTAGACTCTATTTAATGCAATTTTCCTAAAAACCACCTTTTCACTCATCAACAAGCCCTATTTTGAAGTATTGTAAAGTCTTGTAACAAACTTTCAAGCTTTTCTAGGCACATCTTCACTATTTACACCCTTCTCATGCTTTATTTTGTCTCTTTATGCCCTCATATGACTTAATTAAGTGTATTTTTGCATATTATCCTGACAAATAACATTAAATACAACATTATTCCTGACACTTGTTTTTAGGTTCTAGGCATGGTGGTGAATGAGTCCACCTTGGCCCCAAATTCAAAATATTTTAAATTTACTTTCGGGATTTTATTAAAAATCACTTGATGTCGGCCTGCAATGAGGTATGAACAGATAGTAAGGCACAATAATTGTATAAATAAGTGTTTTTCATCTCATTTTACAATCCTCCAACATTCACATATCATATTCAAGAAATCTCAAGCATTCAAGCATTTTTACATCATCAATTAAAGCACTTTTCAAGCACTTTGAAGCTACCATTGACATTACTTCAAAATTACAAGATCAAAAGTTAGGTGAGTTGATATCATTTACATGTTATTAGTTTATTTTTCTCTTGCATTTCATTATCTTTTCAAGGGTTTAATTACCAAAAGTGGGGTTTGACCAAGGAAAACCCCTATTCACTAACCCTAATCATTTTCCCCCTTTTGCTTATATATTTGCAGCCTTTTGTTTGCATATTTGACAGGTTATAAGGTGTTGAAGATTGATTTTTTTGTCAACTAGGTGTCAAGTCAACATAAGTCAAATTCAAGCTTGGAGAAAGTTATTTGTCCATTTTCTATAGGTTTGACTTTGGCAACTCGACAAGAAAACATTTCTAGATCTGGTGTCACAGAGTTGTCTCTTGGTTTTTTCAGAAATTTGGGAGAGGATTGATTCACCACCTATGGTGAATGAGTCCCACCTTAGGACTGGAAACTTGAGTTTTTTTAGATTTCAGATCCCGACAGACATAAATTAGCTCCCAATAGATTTTCACGAGTAGGTGGACTGATTCACCACCCTAGTCGAATGAGTCCCACTGTGAAAAATCGATAAATTTCATCAGCATTCTAGACACTCCAGAAAGCTCACACTTCATCTAGGTGCACTCAGATTTACCCCTGTACTATCTTTTCTACATAATTTCTTCATTTTCATAGTTCTTTGCATATCACAATGTGTTTTCAAACATAGCTTAAATTGCACCTTTGCATTCATTCTAGTTCATTTTAATTAGTTAATTGCATTTATTTAAGTTCATTTACATCATATCACATTGCACATATCCTAATTTGAGTGTTACATAAGCATTTTTGGACCTAAATCTCTCTCCTTTTAGGTGAAAAACCCTAGAAGTGCAAGAGCGAACATTTAGGTTCCCAAAAATCTATGTCTCAATTATGAAAAGGTGAACAAGGAGTACTAGGAAAAATATGTTGAGGTAATAGTGATGTTGTGGGAGCGATTTTTGGTCCCCTACATGTTTGATCAATTATGTTATATCTTGGTTGCTACAAAACATTGTTAGATTGCATCCTAGATTTCAAGAATTCTCTTATTTTCTTATGTGATTCAATAATGGGAGGTGAATTAGGAAGTTCACTAATTAAAGGAGATCCAATTTGTGTCATCATAACCTCAATAATATTGTGCTTATTTGCATTATATCTTAGTGAAGAGGAGTCTAATGTCACTTCATCATCTTCATCTAAGGAAGCCCTGTTATATGTGTCAATGTCTAGATTTTCTTGTACCATGACATCCTCCTTAGGAGGAGAGTTTTTAGGAGAACCAAAAACTAAATGTTCATGATATTCAAAGGTTGGTTCTTCTAAAATTACTTCATCGAAAGTGGGGGAATTATCAATGGTTGAATTGTCTTGCTTAATAAGGGTTTCCCTAGGTGAAGGGGGAAAACTAAGATTCTCATGACTTTCATCAATTGTGTTTTCTAACATCAAAGTATCCTCTTCACCACTAGGGGAGATACTAAGAGAAGAACAAGTGTGCTTTTCAAGGTTGTCCAAATTTTCACTTCGTTGTCCCATAATGTCTTCCAAAATAGAATAGGTAGGGGAAGGATCATAAAGATGATTGTCATAGATCTTAAAGGTTTGTTTATCTAACACCAACATGTCCTCATCATCATCATAATAGGAGAATATGTTGGGAGATGAATGTAGGTAGATTTCAATGGTCTCTTTTTGTCTTCTTTTATCATCATGATTACATATTGTTATGTCCTCTTGTTTAGTAATGTCTTGTCTAATAGGAGAGGTAAGAGGAGAGAAACAACTTGGGTTCTCAAAACTCTCATCAATTAGTTCTTCTAACACTACAATATCTTCTTCACAAGTAGGAGAGATATTATGAGAAGAATAAATGTGATTGTTATGATTACCTAGGGTTTCTTTCACTAGACTAACCTCACATTTAGAAGGGATACTAGGGGAGGGATCAATGACGAACAAAAAGAGGGGAAAAGACCTCATATTCATATGCACTTAAGAAATCTTTCTTACAACATTCAACAAGATCATAAAATAGAACATGAAGTATGATAACTATAGATTATTGCAATGAAAACATGATGTAATGATTGTTCTACAAGCTTGAAATGAAAAAATGCTAAAGAAAACATGCAAAGGTATAATGCAATTTTTGAGATTTTGAAGATGACAGTTGATTTATTATGCTATGCAACAATGTGAAAATGCAAACTTGAAATTAAGAAATGCATGAAATAGAACAAATTAAGCTAGATTTAATGAAATGAATGTAATACAAACTCAGCAAATTGATATAGATAGTTAATGGAAGCAAATAAAAGTGTTAAAAAAAGGTTTTTAGTCTTGTCAAAGGCTGTTTCAGGGGTGCATAGGGACTAATTCGCCCAAGGTGGCAAATGAGTCACAGTAGGGATTTTTTCAAAAATTTCAAAAATTTTCAATGGATTTTTAAGCTTTTTATGTTATATGATGTGTAAACTAAGTGCACATGCAGTTTTCAAATGATTTTTGACGATGTGAGATGCAAAAATTCTGCCTATATGCACTTTCCCTAATGCAAAAATTTGAAACCCTAGAATGCCAATTAACTAATGCTAACCCTAATGCAAAGTCAATGCAAGATAGATCTAGGACGATGATGGAATCCAAATAAAAAAAGAAGGTATTCTAAATGTAGGTTTACCAAAATGTAGTCAAAGAAAAATGGAATCTCTCCACCTTTGAGGCCTAAACATAAGGATAGGGTTCCTATTTCACACTTGCTACACTCAAGGAAACCTTAGAGACCTCAATCCAATAAAGAATAGGAGACATCAAACAATAAGGTATCCTAGGATATGATTTAGATTAGAAGAGGGGTTCACCACCAAGTTTATAATTGGAAAAGATCGTGAAATGCAAGATGTAAGACAAAACCCTAATATGATGCAAGCTGTATTTAAATGACCTAGAAATGCAAACAAAGTGAAACAAAAAGCTAGAAAACTAAAAGTGTGCACCTGGAAACTTGTTGGAGATGGCATGGAGCTATGGAATCCTAAAAATGCTTATTATTAAACCTATTTGGACTCATTCTCCATTCTAGGAAAATCACTCCCAGATCTGGATCTCTACATAGGATCAAGTTTCAACCTAATGGGTATCCAAATTTGTAAATATCTCTAAAAAAATCCTATAGTGGGAATCTTTCGCCACTTTTGCCGAATGAGTACAGTTTGCATTTTCTCAAAATTCAAATTCTGGACTTGCTCTTCTTAGTCTGCTCAATGTGTTCCTCTAGGTTCTTCAATTTGAAACCCTAATTTTCAGGGCTATAAGTGACTTTTTGTGAATATTTTGACTTTTCAAATGGGGAGACAACTCCAAAAAACTTGTTACCAAATCTTCAATGATCTCTGAGTCTTCAAAGCACCTAGATCTCCAATCACTCAAAGAAAGAGAGAAAATTAACACTAATTGTTAGGGAATGTGAGTTTGCCTTGGTCAAACCCCATTTAGGTAATCCAACCAAATAGTGAAATAATGAAACATAAGCTATAAAACATGAACAATGATACCTTGAATGATGTCTTGCAACTCAACATGAAATGGCCATGAAGGATGTAGATCTTGATCTTTGACAATAGGAATGGAACAATGCTTGGTCTTGGATCTTCAATGCTACATCACAATAGTAGCTCACTAACTTGCTTGATTCTTGATATGCTTGATATGGTGATGGATCTTGAATTGCTCCAAAAATTGATGAAGAATTCTACCCTTGAATGCCTTAGAAATGATCTTGTGAAGTCTTGAAAAATGCCTAACCTCTGCTTGCTTGACTTGATAATATGAATTTTCATGTTGCTTGGATGAAATGAGGATTTGAAAGATTTCTTATATAGGAAATCCACCTAATAACCCATGTATTTTATCCGAAAGGCTGGCATAAGAAAAAATTGAATTAAAAACCCACTTTTCCTGCTCAAAGCCTCAAAAATAGGCCAAATGGGACTCATTCACCATCCTGGGTGAATGATTCCCACCTAGATGGGACTCATTTTCCCAAGGTGGCAAATGGGTCTCATAGGGGCTATTTTTCATGATAAAGTGTCAAGGAGTGAAGAAATTAGGTTTATATATTGATATTTTCTTTCTTTTTGATTGAAATATGCCTTGGGATGCACAATATGGGTTCATAGGGGCCTATTAATGATGATATTAAAGTCATAAATGCAATAGGTCCCAAAATCCAATGTGAAAGTGTAAATAAATATAGTTTACATCACTAAATTAAGGCAAAATTGGGTCTATTTAGCTTAGAAGGGCCCAAAGTCCCATGCGAATGTGTAAAACACATTACAACACTAGATTAGGTCCACTTGATTTACAAGCCTCCCAAATTTAATATGAAGATGTAAATAAATACATTTTACGACATTAAATTAGGACAAAGTTAGGTTAATTTAGCTTAAAAAGGGCCCAAGACCTAATGTGGACGTGTAAAACACCTCACAACTCTAGATCAAGGTGACATTAGGTCTAATTTATCATTAATTATTCCTAAATTAGGCAAGGGAAAAGGCCTAGTTTTTAGGTGACTCCACACCCGACTTGGCATATGAGTCCTACTTTAAACTAGACCTATTTTAATTCAAATTCTTGGTGAGATTTTATTATCCTCTAGATCTTTTGTCAGCTTGTAGTGTTGTACTTTCAGGAAATTAGGCATAAACAAGTATAAATACAAGGAACTATTTCACATAATTTATCCTAGCAAAAATATTGAAGCAATCTAAGCTTTCCAGTATTCAAGCATTATAGAAATTTTTTTATCAAGAGACTGTTGAAGAGCATTCAAGAGAAAATATTCAAGCATTTGGAGCTATAATCAAGAGTCAAGCATCATGTCAAAGTCATGATGCATCATGTGTGTTTGTGAGCTAACATTTGTAATGAAGGTTTCATGATTCAAGCAAGAATTCAAAGACAATATCTCACATCAACATTCAAGAGTCAAGATCCACATCCATTGGAGCCATTTCACACAAGTTTGTAGCCTTTATGTCAAGGGCTTGGTGAGTTGCAATATTACATTTTTTTATTCATCATTCCTTCATGCTTTTCTATTTCATTTCAAGGCTTAATTACCAAAATGGTGTTTGAACAAGGCAAACCCCTATTCCCTAACAAAACAAAATTTTTCTCTCTTGATGTGTGTTTGTAGATCTAGGTGATTTGGAGCTTGAAGATCCTTTGAAGAAAAAGTTGCAAATTTTGTCAAATTTGTCAAGAAGTTGTCGTCTTCATAGAAACTCACCTACAAATCAAAGTTCATACTTTTCAAAATTAAAGGTCAGACAAAACGAAAGCTACAAAAGATCACTAGAGGCTACAAAATATCAGTCAAACCCTACTAATAGGAATAAATCACCCCTTTGGGCATATGAATACCTGTATAACCTATTTTTGTATCTTTCTATGGATTGTGATCAGTCACTAGGAGATTTTAGATTCTAAGTTTAGAAACCCTAAACTGGGACTAAATTGCCCCATCTAGTG
The DNA here is from genome assembly GCA_007258455.2 of Sequoia sempervirens. Classification (NCBI taxonomy): domain Eukaryota; kingdom Viridiplantae; phylum Streptophyta; class Pinopsida; order Cupressales; family Cupressaceae; genus Sequoia; species Sequoia sempervirens. Next base: position 49,149 of record VDFB02240699.1, read on the forward strand.
TATTAGTACAAATGCACCTTAGACATAATATTTTTCAAGGTTTTCAGATCTTCTTTAGACCTCACCACTCTTCCAGGTACTTTTTTTTTCTCTCTATTTTGCAATTTGATTTCATGTTCTCAAGTTTCTAGGGTTTTGTGCATTCATGTTTGCATTTCTCCTTTGAAACTCCATTTAATGGTGAATCCCCCATTTAATCACACCAAGGAAACCTCTAGTCCTTCCCTCAATTGAGTCACTTGGTTGAGGGATCTTGGTTTCCTAATGAACTAAAAGCCCTGAAATAGGTTCCCCAAAAGTGTTCCATCTCCTATAAGGTGGAACCACTCTATTTCTTTTGGTTCATTTTGGTGAACCCGACCTTTGGACCCTTTATTTCTGATTTGGAGAAAATTGTAGTCCTAGATCTAGCTTGCATTAAGTTTGCATTAGATGTGCATTACTTAATTTGCATTTAGGGCTTCTAAAATCTTGCATTAGTGAAAAGTGCATAAAGGGTGCATTTTTGCATCTTAAATCATTCAATTTCACTAAAAACCTATAATTGCAAATAGTCAAGTCAACATACAAACTAGAAACCTTAGAATCAACTCATAATTTGCTGAATCTAGTTTGAAAACCCTAATCTAGGACTTATTCACCCATTTGGGTGATTTAGTCCCTCTATAGGTCTTTTCACTTATTTTCTGGGGATTTTGTGTTGTCTATTTTTCACCAACTAGACCTATTAAAAACCCTAACTAGGACTCGTTCACCCAATTGGGTGATTTAGTTTTGAATCAGGTCTGAATATGCATTTTACAACATCAAAAACTTGATTTATGTGCTTCTGTTTGTTGTTATCAAATCTCTATTTCAGCTAATTGATTTTCTATTTCATTCATTTCATTAGACCTAGCTTAATTTGGTTCATCTATTGCATTTCTTAATTTCAAAATTGCATTTCCAACATTTCATTTTCAGATTGTTACATAGTGTAATCATCAAATTACCTTGTTTAGAGTCTAAAAATTGCATTAACACATTTCACTGTTGGTATTTCATTTCACTTTACCCTCTTTCTATTTTGGGTTTGTACAATAAGTTTGTGAAATATTTTATGAGATTTACAACTTGGTTTCCTATTAGCAAGACTATTGTTAGACGTAGTTCGAGACTCATGTCATACCATGATATACCACTCGCTATGTATCTTGGACTTTTTAGCTCTCTTCTTAATAGTATTGATAATCAACCCCCTATGGATCATAGTATGCATATGTCATTTCCCATGACTTCACTTCCTACAACCAATATGCATAATGTTAACACTATCCCTACCATCACTAGTTCTTCTCAAACTTTGGGATGTACTCAATGCAGAAGTGGAACTTCAATTCCTTCTTCTACAATACCCATTTCCATTCATACAAACACTAGTCATCAAGTTACCACAACCATTCAACCTAGAAATGTGAACACTTCCTTAGGTATTTCCACTGGGAAACATTCTAGCGTTGTGTATTCGAATCCTTCTAGCCCTATGTAATGATTTCATCTTTGAAGATAAACTCTTGGCTAAACTATTCCCTAGGTCCTTGAAAGATACCACTTTAGAATGGTTTTCCTCATTAAACTCAATTTGTTCATTCAATGAACTCGTTGAGTCCTTTATCAACCATTTCCAAGTGTACATAACTCCTATGATGACCTTAGCATATTTGATGAGATGTAAGGAAAAGGATGATGAAAAGGTTACTAACTTCATTTCATGCTACCAATTACTTTATTCCCAAATTGACATACAAACTTGTGATCCTCAAAAAATGTTCATTGAGAACTTACAAAATAAAATGCAAGATAAGCTTGCCATGATGAAATTTCCTTCCTTCATACACTTATGTACTACCCTTTGTGATTATCAAAACTTGATTAGTAGTCGTGAAACAAAACCCACCTCTAGTCATCTCGAGAAGTTCGAATCTGAAAATAAAAACAATTACCAACCTCTTAGGAAGAAAAATAAAGGACTTTTGTTGGTTTAATTAACTATTTAACTATTGTGGAAGTATTTTGGTCTCGCCATTGTTGCTTTTGTTTAGCAGGATAATCATAGTTTTTCAGATCTTGCTTTGTGGGATGATTATTTGACAGGGATTTCTAACTTGTTCCTAGAGTCTCATACTACAGATTTGGACACACTTGAGGGGATTTCTCTCCTCTTTGATGATAGTTTTAGCACAACTATTACACCATCTTCTTTGTCTTTGGAGATTGATATTCATGAGTCTCCTCCATCACTTGATTTGTCATGTTTCTTGGTTGAGTTTGACCATGATTATGTTGTGGATCATTCAAGCTTGGAGGCTCCTACTCAGTTTTCAGAGGAATACATGTTGAGCGTTCATTCTTCCTCCTTTCAATTGGATATGGAGTGCATTCTTCACCAGCTTATGGATTTGTTTCTTCCTAAGGGGAGATGTGTTACTTATAGACATTGGGTCATCTTTTGTTTTCAGGCATTGTTCATTGGCTTTGGAGCTTCTTCAGTATGTAGAGGATATCTTATCTCATCACTTCCCTCTTATGGGGGGGTCATTTATTGTATATTCATGATGGATGTAGTCCTTGGGGGGTATCATTGAGTCCTCCATACATCATGTTTACATTCGTCATGCTTGTTTTTTTGTTTCTCTGTTTTGGAGAGGGGTTTTCTTCCCACTTGGTTTTCCCCTTTTCTCTGCTTTATGAGAGACTGCATTTCATTTGAATCTATAATGGGTACCTAACATGGCCTAGTTGTCGGGACCCATAGTAGTTTGCTTCATAATATTCTCCCTAAGTTTCACTTATGGGGGTGTTGGTGTAATTAACTATTTAATTACATTTTCATAAGTTTACTTAGGCTTTTCTTTAAGTGCTAGGTTGTATTTTGTTATCCTTATCTAATTGAGCTATCTTTTAGCTCAAGCGAGGTTTAGGGTTGTGCATGCTTGCTTTTATAAGCAAGCCTCATCTTGTACATTTGTATCAATTGATCATGAATCAATATTGCATATTGATAGAGCAAGCATTCTCGCCATTATCTCTCTCTTTTGGAAGTATTTTGGTCTAGCAACTGATTCCTGGTTTCTAACAACTTCTTCAACTAAATCCCCCTCAACAAACCCAACATATTGATACCCAAGTGGCTGCTATAAAGAAGACAAATCCTTTTACATTTGGAGATCCGAAAAGACAATTTATTCCCTTACTCGATACCCTCCATTACACCATGTTACAAATTTTAGAAAAGAACTCGTTAGAACTCTTGATCCTACTAAGCCATTACCTCCAAACTTTATATCAAATTCCTAGTGTCATTTTCACCAACAAAATGGACATGATATGAAACATTGTAAGCATCTTAAACATCTTGTGCAAGACCTCATTAATTCTAATCATATTCAAATTGGAGGTGTTAATGATCAAGGTAATAATTTTTTGCCTCTCCCAACCAAAACCTACAAATCTTTACCACCCCATGCCAAATCATAATATTTCATTTGTCAGAGCTATTAAAACTAAGAAGAATGATGTGATGAATGTTGACACGGATGATGACAACATGGATACTAATGAAAAGATTCTTATGGATAATATGGTTGGATTGATCAAAACTCAACCTCATAAGGGACAAACTAAAACTCCTCTTCACATTGCTTTCTCATCAAAAGATATAATCAGAAACACACTTGATGGTCCTCTTTACATAGCCAATTGAATCAATGACATTCCCACTAATGGGATATTAATTGATCCTATTTATGTAGATAATGTGATCACTAAAGAATTATTCCTTATGCATGAACTCTATCATGATACATATGATAAACTAAAAGCATGGATTAAAAAAAATGGTTTTTCTTGCCCTACGATCGGTTCGATCACCCTTTAAATTTTGGACAAAAATAATTAGATGTCTCATTCTCCATCATCCCAATGTCAGATCAATTATGTGTGAAGCTTGGTTATCCATGGCTACACTCCATGGAAGTTGTCTCATCGATTTTGCATAAATGTTTAAAGTTTCCCTTTGACAATGAGATATTTATTGTGCACCATAGTGGCTTTAATCCTGCGTCTTCCCACGAGAATTTCTCACTGGATTTCTTCGGCCCAAGCCTATTGAACCTATTAAACATTGTGAAGATTTCTTTTTCAAATCTTATTAAAAGTTTAAGGCAAAATACATAGTAGAATTATCCCTTCAAAACATGCCTCAACCCATCATTGAGTCTCCAATCCTTGATGAAACCATGATTGCACCAAAATATCTTCCAAATTATAATGTAGGAAAATGTATCCCTTTTTATTTTCACACTTTTTTGGGCCCTCCCTATCAAATCATGGCTTCTTTATGCTTTATTTGGTCTTATTTTGCATCCACAAGCCTAATTAGATGCATTTTTCTGAGGATAATCTCAAAACTTATCAAATGAACAATCATAATTCAATGTTTGTGGGTTTTGTGTTCTAGATTTAGTGATCTAGGACTCATATTCCACCTTGGTTGTATGGGTCCCACTTAGGATTCAGGGCTTGATCCTGAATATGGCATAAAACTTAACATTTCTTGAAATTTTTGTCTCAAGCTTAGGCTACTAGGACTCATACACCCTAACTGGCGTATGATTCCTACTTTAGCTTGGACCTATTTTGAATTCAATTCTTGGTGGTATTTTATTCTCCTAGATCTGATGTCGACTTATAGTGTTGTAATTTTGAGAAACTTGGCATAAACAAGTATACATGCAAGGTTATTTCACATATTTTCTCCTAACAATTTCAAGACTTCCAGTACTCTAGCAATTTTGAATAATCATCCTTATAAAAAAATTATGATCAAGAGAGCATTCAAGAGCAATTTATCAAGCATTTGGAGTGTATGTGTAGGATCATCATGGAAAAAAAGGCCCTTAAGTGGCAAAAAATTCAGAAAAATTAAAGTTAGGCAACTTGACATAAAAATTTGAATAAAAATATGTAAGAATAGAATCTATATAAAATTGAATGTAGTTTCTAAACTACTAGGTGTATTTTTAAAAAAATCTATTTGGTGAAAATTTGAAATTTCAATGCAGTAGTACTTAAATTTTAGGGAAACAATAAGAAGTAGGTGTTTGTCTGACCACCCTAACCACAATAAAATGATAATATTTTTTTATAAGATTTTAGATATAAGTAGAGGACTCATTTCCTGATGTGATGCATATTTTTGTAATTTTTTTCCAAGTAGGTAATTAATTATAAATTTTTATTACAATTTTAAAAAATATAAAAATTGTATGTTTGACCACCTTAACTTGGTCAAAACTTCATGAAATTCAATTTTTTTAATCCTATAGTATGCAAAGCATAGAATGTGACACATATTTGGATTCAAAAATGTGATACCATTTGAAAGCTATAGATGTTTTCAATCAACCTATCAATCAGGACTTTAGTCATAATTCAAATGGAAAATGAATAATAATTATTTATTAAATTCAAAGTAAAGCATAATTTATATTGGTGGAAAGCTAAGAATCTCCTTTAAAAAACCTTGTCATTTCAGCAATTTTGGGTAAAAAAAAGTCGTCAACCACATACCCATCATATCGCCACTTTTTGGCCCATCATGATCCTACACATACCCTAGAGTAGCATTCAAGATTCAAGCATCAAGTCAAGGTCTTCATGCATCATGTGTTTTTTTGAGCTAATATTTGTGATGTAGGTTTTCATGATTCAAGAAAGCATTCAAGTCAAGATTCATAACCTTCAATCAAGAGTCAAGATACACATCCATTAGAGCCATTTCACACAATATTGTAACCTTTCATTCAAGGGTTTGGTGAGTTTTAACATCACATTTTGTTCATTTATCATTCCTTTCATGTTTCTATTCATTTGAAGGTTTAATTACCAAAATGAGGTTTTACCAAGGAAAACCCCTATCCACTAACACAACATTTTTCCCTCTACATGTGATTGTAGATCTAGGTGTTCGTGATCTTGAAGATCCTTTGAAGTCAAAGTTCAAAAGCTGCAAGATTGAAGAAAGTTGTCAAAGTTTTCAAGAAGTTGTCATCTTCATGGAAAGTCCCCTACAAGATAAAATTCAAACTTTTAGACCCAGAGATTAGACAAGAGAGAAGCTACAAAAGATCACTAGAGGATACTAGAGTTTCATCCAAACCCTCATACTGGGACTAAATCACCACCTTGGGCATATGAGTCCCAATATACAACTTTTCTGCATTTTTTGTAGATGTTGGTTTATCAATGGTAGATTCTAGATTTAGAATGAAACCCTAAACTGGGACTAAATCCCCCAATCTCGCATATAAGTCCCAATGCACATCAAAATTTAGAAGTTTAGAATTGTAGTCCTTGTTTTGGACATCTCCAGTCTTCCAGATACTTCTCTCTTTAGCCTCAACTTTCCATTTTGATTTCAAATTCATTTTCTAGGTGACAGTTATATTTGCATATTGCTTTCATTTCCTTTCATTCTAAGCATTTTCTTAGTGGTGAACCCCCACCTTTTTTATCACACCTAAGGAAACCCTCCCTCAATTGAGTCACTTAGTTGAGGTCTCTAGGGTTTCCTTTAATGAACTAAGAGTGAAATATGAGAACCCCTAATTGTTTCATCTCTGTAAAGGTGGAGCACCATATTTCCTTGTGTTCATTTTGGTGAACCTGACCTTTGGATACCTTATATATAATTTGGAGAACTTCATAGTCCTAGATCTAGCTTACATTAACTTTGCATTAGATCTTGCATTAGTTAATTTACATATAGGGCTTCTAAATCTTGCATTAGTGAAAAGTGCATATAGGTTGCATTTTTGCAACTTAAGTCATTTAATGTCACTAAAAATATTTAATTGCACAAATTCAAGAAAAAATACAATGTAGAAACCTTAAAAACAACTCATAATTTTCTAAATTTAGTGTAAAAACCCTAATCTAGGACTCATTCGTCCCTTTGGGTGATTTAGTCTCGATACAGGTTATTTTTCCCGATTTATGAGAATTTTGTGTTGACTATTTTTCAACATTTGACCCTTTCAAAAACCCTAACTGGGACTCATTCACCCCTCTGGATGATTTAGTTCTGTATCATACTTGAATATGTAATTTACAATGTTACAAAAATTATTTCTATGATTTTTTTTGTTGCTATTAGATATCTGTTTCAGTTTACTAAGTTTTAGTTTCATTCATTTCATTAGATCTAGCTTAATTTGGTTCATGTCATGCATTGCTTAAATTCAAAATTACATTTACAATATTTCATTTTTAGATTGTTGCATAGTGTAATTAGCCAATAACCTTGTTTAGAATCTTAAACTTGCATTTACACATTTCATTTTAGGTCATTGCATTACACTTTACCCTCTTTCCATTTTGGCTTTGTACACTAAGTTTGTAAAACTTGTTTGAGCTTTACAACTTCATGTCCTCTTAGCAATACTATTGTGAGACATAGTTCGAGACTCATGTTATCCCGCAATGCACCATTCATCGTGGATCTTGGGTTTTCTAGCTCTCTTCTTGATAGTGTTGATAATCAACCCCCTTATGGATTTTAGCATGCACACTTCATTTCCTATTGCTTCACTCCCTACAACCACTATGCATAATTTTAGCAACACCATCCCTACCATAACTAGTTCTACTCAAGCTTTGGAGTGCACTCAAAGCCAAGGAGGAACTTTAATCCCTTCCTCTACAATACCCATATCCATTCCTACATACACTAGTACTCAAGTTAGCACCACCATTCAACCTACGAGCAATGTGAACACTTCCTTAGGTATTTCCATAGGGAATCCTTCTAGATTTTTTCCTTCCAATAGAGTATCTCCTCAAATATCCTCCCTCAAAAATTTATAGTTCACTTGTCCTCTGCATACATACCCCACTCCGCCTTATACCCCTCCATCTTACAACAACAATGATGCTATCATTAACATACTCTTGCAAAGCATGGAATCCCTTCAACAACAAGTCACAACTACAAATCGAAACAACAATGGCCAGCCTTCACAATACATCAAAACCAATCTGTTATACTTGGAGATATTGAGAGAACAAATACCAAAAGTTGTAGAAGTTCCCCAATTTTAGAAATATGGTGGGAAAGGAGATCCTGTTAGCCATGCTTCCTCTTTTACCGCCCTATGTAGTGATTTCATCTTTGAAGATAAAATCTTGGCTAAAATATTATGTAGGTCCTTGAAAGGTACCACCTTATAATGGCTTTCCTCATTACTGAATAATTCAATTCATTTATTAAATGAACTTATTGATGCCTTTATAAACCAATTCTAGTGCACATGACTCCTAATATGTCTTTAGCTGATTTGATGAGATGTTAGAAAAAGGATGAAAAAAATGTTAGTGACTTCATTTCACAATGCCAAAATTTTATTTTTTCCTAAATTGACATACAAATTCCCAATCCTCACCTTCAGTGCAAGATAAGATTGGCATGATGAAATTTCCTTCCTTCAGACACTTGTGTACCGCCCTTCAATATTAATATCAAAACTCGGTTAGTAGTTGTGAAAGAAAACCCACCTCTAGCCATCCTTAAAAGTCCAAATCCGTAAATCAAAACAATTACAAAATTTTTTGGAAACAAAATAATTATTTTCTTCAACTAAATACCCCTCAACCAACCAAACATGTTGATACTCAAGTGGCTACTATAAAGAAGAGAAATCCTTTTACATTTGGGGATCCAAAAATGTAATTTACTCCCTTACCTAATATGCTCCTTTAAGATAGGGGGCCAACCACACCAAGGCTCCAGGTCACAGAGAGCTGAGAGTGGAAGGATTCCCTAGCTTACCTCAAGCTGGATAAGAGTTCTTAGGTCAAGGATAGAGAATGATAGGCACTCTCAAGTGTTTCTGTCACTCTATTGATCCAAATATTTGGACGGGAATAAACAAGTCAATTTTTGGAACCCAAACTATATGTCAGACAACTCTCTTCCCAAGGACAGTAGTGTGGTGCGTTGGCATCTCTCTCTAGCCCTAGTGTCTCTCTAGGGCCTTGGTGTCTCTCTAGGGTGCTAGCATCCATATAGCTAGAAGGTGTAAAAGTACAATACATAATGCCAAAAAACCTATAGAAAGTCTAGCTAATAAAGTTTAATGTACTAAAAATAATGATAAATGATAGAATATAAGAAATGACTATAAAGATAATGAAGAAAATGATAAAAATAAAGATGATGAAGATCAACTCACTAAGAGTCCAGTTCGCTAGCAAGCTCCACCCGTACAAATACCTACACACAACTGAGAGAGGAAAAATGTTGGGGGTGTATAGGGGTTTACCTCAGTTGAACCCCCACTTTGGTGTTTCCACCTCCACAAACAACCAAGAAAGCCATGAGATAAAAAATACAATAAAGGAAATAGTAGGAAAGAACACCAAACAATCACAACAACATTATGCTACATAAATCAAGAAACAATACCACTTTCTTTATTGAGGTACCCTCAAGCACGCAGAGGAGGATCATGCAAGCTTGGGAAGGTCTATGTTGCCATAACAACAAAGAAGTAGTCCCTTGGGACACCAACCTACAACTCCAATGGTGGAAAAAAGTGTAGCAAGATGTGGAGAAGATCTGTTGAATTTCTCAAGAAGTGCTCAAAAGATCAAGCTAGTGTGTATAATTGTCCAAGAGATTGTAGAAGATGGAATGAATATGAGATAGATGCATTTGAAGATCAAAATGAGAGGGAAAGAGCCATTCTTAGGTCAGCTAGTCGAAACAGAGGCATTACGCTTCATCCCTAATGGGGAACATAATGTCCTTGCAGATTCTAGAGGTAGGAATTTTTCAGGGATGACAGTGTGGCACATAGACATCTATGTGCCACGCATGTGTCCTTGATAGAAATTCACCCACCAACACAAAGGAAAAGTTCCAAATGGATGCATTGCAAATGGGTGATGTTGAATTTCTTAGTCGGGTTTGATTTTCTAAGGTGAAGGGATGCAAAAGGGGAATTTGCAAGATGGTTTCAAATTCACTCTTATAAAATTTGGCCCATCTTTAGCAAGCATGAGTGTCAATGAATGCTCGGTAAAGTAGATTGAAGAGCTTAGAGATTTATACCTAAACTGTCAAGGAAGTAGACCAAAATATGGTGAGCTCAAAAGCATAGGGTATGAAAATGGCTTGACAGGTACTCTCTTGAGGATGATCAAACAAAGGAATTCGTAGATCCTTGAAACTACAAAGTTGATCAAAGTGCACCAAAGGCCCACAAAGCAATGATGAACAAATCCTGTAGGATGTAAGCACTTCACAGGCCCTCATACTTGCAAAGAAGGCACTCCTAGGTACTCTCTCCTGAAGGAATCCCGATGTAAGGGAACTTCACAGAGTCATACTGGAAAGCACCTTCACAGGAACACCTACAAAGCAACATGTTAATCCATAGACAAAACATGTTAGAAAACAAAAAGTAGCCATGTAGGCGGACAAGCAGGTAGTCATACAGACAGTCAAAAATTCAAGGAAGATCTTTCAAAGGGGTCCCTCAGGAACCCTTCAAAAGGAAGAGGGGTCTACTCAAGGGATGCGTGTTTGAAAGTGCAAATGTATTTTTCTCAAATCGATTCAACATCAAGGAATCCTTTTGAAAGAGTTCACTTCATTAAATAATTGAAAAGGAAGAAAATTCCCCCTTGAGAGGGGAAGGTCGAGGCTTTTACCATAGGAAAATTTTCTCCCTCTTCGGAGGAAATTTCTTCAAGTTATTTCTTTATGAACCCATGATGAAGGAAACACATTCC
>VDFB02240699.1:60081-72444 GCA_007258455.2 Sequoia sempervirens
GATTGTAAAATGGATAGAAAACACTTATTTATAAAATTATTGTGCCTTACTATCCATTCATATGGGGGAGCATAAAGAGACAAAATAAAGCATGAGAAGAGTGTAAATATGAGTGAAGATGTGCCTAGAAAAGCATGGAAATGCGTACAAGACTTTACAACACTTCAATATAGGACTTGTTGATGTGTAAAAAGGTGATTTTTAGGTAAATTGCATTAAATGGAGTCTAGAAGAATGTGGAAATGTCTTACAACACTTCACAACACCTTCACAAGACATCATTCTTTGAGTTTTAGTACCTAAATAAGCATGTTCAAGCCATGATAAAATCAAAGAAACATAGTTTCAACACCATGAAACAAGACCTAAAAGGTCATGAGAAAGTGAGAAAGGGTCATTTTCTATGGCACTAATGCTACTATACTTGAAGATCTTAAGAACACTCCTACTAATATATCCATATGGCAACTTATTCAATTATCACCTACATAGAAGTTCCTATTTCAAGAAATATTACAAATAAAGCAGGAGGAGATCCAAGCTTCTATAAAATTGAACAATTCCACATCCTCCTTTCGTCCCATGCAAGTCACATAGTCAGAAGTCACATTTCCCAAACATGAATTTCCTTCACTTGAGATTCAAAACAAGAATGAAGCCTTGATGATGAAGGTGATCATTAATGAAACTGCAGTTAGGCATACTCTCATAGAAAATGGAGCAAAAATTAATGTTCGTAACATTGATCTCCTAGAAAAAATTGGCATGGACAAAAGGCTCATTCAACTTAATGATGTTCATATTCGTGGCTTTGACAATGTTAATAGGAAATTGCTAGGGATGATCACATTACCTATTGAGGTTGGACCTGTAGTGTTTCCCACCCCTATCTATATCATGCAAGGACCCCTTTCATATAATCTTCTCCTAGGGAAATCATGGATTCATGCTATGAAAGGAGACCCCTCTACTCTCCATCATACAATGAAATTTGAATACAACAACAAGATATACATAGTTGAAGTAGATGAATGAAGTTGTAGATCATATGATCACAACACTTCTGTGAGCACCCTACAAATCTGCACACACTCTAAACTCTATTCCATGGGTTAGTTATATGCAAACTTGTTAAATGCTCCTATGAAATAACATATCATGCACCAAAATGAAAAAAAATAACAAAGATGATCAAAAGACATCTAGAAACATGACATATACCTATTCCATAGTGGATTGGTGTCACTTGTGAAAAGTGACCCTTTCCCAATCTTTGACAAGCTCAAATAATGAAGATTATTGAAGATGCTATGAAGTGGACAAAATTAGCTCTCAATTGAAGAGAGTAACTTTGCATGAAGATTGTGGATGCCAAAATGAGGAATGAGACCTCCAATTTATAGAAGATTTTGATGAGAGAAGAAGCAAAATGGGTGAATGTGGGACACAGATTTAGCCAATAGGAAGGAGCCACTTGTCCAAATGTGAGTGGATGGAGGATGTGCAAGTTTTGGTCAATGTGCCAATAAATGAGATTAGTTGGCCTTTTCAAATTCAAATTTGGATTGTTGGAGGGAGAAAAAGGGACTTAAATTCCAAGTGGGGGACATGTAAGAGGGGAGTTAATGCCATGTTGGAAGGGACAAGTAAACTTGTTTTGAAATTTGAAATTGAGGGAATATTCTCCAAAGATGCCTTGTTGAGGGAAAATCAGGATTTTATAAATGAATTAAAATGCTTTATTTTGGAGTAGAGGAAAAGCTAGAGGGATGTATTAGGGTGAGTTAGATTAGATTAATTAGGATGAATTAATTTAGTGGGGATTAGATTATTTGACCCATTTGACTTAGATTTAGGGATTTAAACTAAATCAAGGGGAGATGAAAGATGATTTTAGATTTAATTAAATAAAGGTTTGATTTATTTAATCAAAGAGGGATAATGATAGGCTTAAATTAAATAAAGTTAATTTATTCAATTTAAATAGATGACCTTAAAGATAAATCAAATAGACTTGATTTTTTTGATGAATGGATTTAATTAACTTGATTTATTTAATGAGAGGAGGACAAATATGAATTTAATTAAATGGTGCTTGTTTATGTCTACACTTCCAATTCCACTAATACTTTCATTCCAAAATCAAAAGTTGAACCTATACAAGTTGATGTTAATCCTTCCCCTAAAGAAAAACTCTTTAGCGATAATTGTGGGTTGTTAGATTTTATGCCTCGCTTCAATAAGGAATCCAAAATATCACCCTCAAAATCTAGAGAGTCATATACAAATGATTCATTTTAAGACACAAGTTATAAAAATGATTGGGGTTTCACACCTTCCTTTATGGAAGAGTGTGAAATCTCACAACCAAAACAAAAATGGCCTTGTGTTTCATATGTTCAACTTGGTTCCACATCAACAACATTTCCTCATGATAGCGATGGGGGTTATATATCTCCCATCCCTCATGAGGGGATGTTGCATAACTTCAAAAAGGATTTGTGTTCCCATGAAGAAACCAATATTTATTAGAAGCATAAACCCCCTTCATCTAAATTGAAATATTTTTATGGTATTGGATACAATATCCCTCCTACAAATAGATACAATGAACACAAGAAGCAAATCGACATACCATACTCTTTCAAGAAATATCTAGGGTTACCTTCCTTATCTCCATTTTCATCTAAAGCCTTATCATTTAGTGTGTATCTAGCATCTTGTGCAAATAAAAAAACACCCTCTACTTTTCATCAAGAGAGTATCTTGTTGAGACTCCTATAGGATTGCTTGATATCTCTTCCTTCAAAACCATGAAAGAAATTTTACTAAAAGAATTCATTTTGTGCATATCATACAATTCATGGTCATTATACTAACGAATGTAAGGATTTAAGCAACAAAATTCAACATATCAAGGAGTGTGGTGCTCTTCCTTGTGTTGAAGCACCTAATTCCTCTAACTAATAATTATTTCCATCCTATTTGGCTCACCCTTATCCTACAAGTGGGGGCAAGGGGTTATGTAGCCTTGTCCTCATATGTCACTTTTCATTGTCTCTTTTGGCTATTCAATCACCTTTCATGTACATATAAGAGCAAGCTTGGGATGTGGATGAAACACCTTAAGTTGTCTCTCATGTCACATACTTATTCATGATGTAGTTCAATTTGGAAACATATGACTTGGAATAGGGATTTCCAAATAAGCTCTCGTGTCTCCTTCTACTTTAAAGAAATTCCTCACAATAATGGTGTTAACAACCACTTTAAAGTGGGGGCATACATCAACACTCATCATGTTTCATTGTGCAATTGTCTTCATTCTTGTGATGTGTCATTTTCTTGATGGTGTCATTAGGCTTGATTTCCTCTGAGAGTGTGATACTTCTTTGACTTGTCCTCTCTTGGAAACATTTGGCACGATGTTCCCTAAGAAGAGACCTTGCATGAATTAAGCAAAATCCCTTTAAACATTCCTTACATTATTTTCCATTTACAACATTTGTTATATGGCCACCTTGCATAACACACTTTTCGTGCCTATAGAGACATCTTGTTTGTTCGTGAGTTCCAAGCTTATGAATTTTTGCTTGTCTCCTAAAGCTTGAAAATTATTTTTTTGTGGAGCCTTATTAAAGTTATCAGGAGGTATAACTTTGGTATGGTTTGAGTAGGAAGCCCAATCCGAGGCATGACTTTCCCCATAGCCACTTGTGTGTGTGTTAGTGCATACCAGCCATGAGTGTATGTGTCTTATGACTTCTCACACGACGAACAACCAAGAGTTTCGTCACCTCAAAGTGAGTATGAATTTTTTAGACAATCTGCTTAGATCTGATCCACATCGTTTTGGAAAAATGGTCGAAGCTTGGTACATCTTATTTTTATTTTTACTTGTTGACATTGCATGATCACGTATCTTGTTTTGTTGCATATCATACACCTCATAGTGTGTCCTTTTTGTGCTTATGTTGGTTTGACATAGGATCTTGGATCCTAGGGGCTTGGCAACCTCCTTTGACTTTTTTCATCCTTTTTCATCTGCATTAGTATGCTTGGACCCCTCTTGAGTGTCTACTTTAGTGTGAGTTTGAAGCAAGTTCATCCTCTCACTAAAGTGGGGGCTAAATGGAGTCACCGAAAAAAGTATGCCTTTTCCCTTGCTTGATTTGGGAATAATTAATGATAAATTGGACTTAATTTCCACCTTGATCTAGTATTGTGAGGTGTTTTACACATCCACATTAGGTCTTGGGCCCTTTTTAAGCTAAATTAACTAACTTTGTCCTAATTTAATGATGTAAAATGTATTTATTTACATCTTCACATTAAATTGGATGCTTGTAAATCAAGTGGACCTAATCTAAGATTGTAATGTTTTTTACACATTCACATGGGATTTTGGGCCCTATTGCATTTATGACTTTAATATCATCATTAATAGGCCCCTATGACCCCATATTGTGCATCCCAAGGTATATTTTAATAAAAAAACCCAACAATATCAAAATATAAACTTAATTTCTTCACTCCCTAACACTTTAAAATGAAAAATAGCCCTTGTGGGACCCATTTGCCACCTTGGGTGAATGAGTCTCATTTGGCCTATTTTTAAGGCTTTGAGCAGGAAAAGTGTGCTTTTAATTCATTTTTTTCTTATGTCAGTCTTTGGGATCAAATACATAGGTTATTAGGTGGATTACCTATATAAGAAAGCTTTCAAATCCTCATTTCATCCAATCAACATAAGAATTCATATTATCAAGTCCAGCAAGGAAAGGTTAGGCATTTTTCAAGACTTCACAAGATCATTTCTAAGGCATTCAAGGGTAGAATTCTTCATCAATTGTTGCAGAAATTCAAGATCCATCATCATATCAAGCATATCAAGCATCAAGCATGTTAGTGAGCTAGTGTTGTGATGTAGCATTGAAGATCCAAGACCAAGCATTGTTCCATTCCTATTGTCAAAGATCAAAATCTACATCCTCCATGGCCATTTCATGTTGAGTTGCAAGACATCATTCAAGGTATCAGTGTTCATGTTTCATAGCTTACGTTTCATTTTTCATGTCTTTCTTTCATTGTTTCATCATTTGGTGTAATTACCTAAACAGGTTTGACCACGACAAACCCCCATTCCCTAAGAATCAACATCTCCTCTCTTTCTTTGAGTGATTGCAGATCTAGGTGCTTTGAAGACTTGGAGATCATTGAAGATTTGGTTACAAGTTTGTTGGAGTTGTCTCCCCATTTCCAAGGTCAAAATCTTCACAAAAGTCACTTATAGCCCCAAAAATTAGGGTTTTAGATCTAGGAACCTAGAAGAATAGATTGAGTTGACTGAGAAGATTAGATCCAAACTTTGAATTTCTAGAAAATCCAAATTGGACTCATTTGCCACAAGTGGTGAATGAGTCCCAATGTAGGAGTTTTTCAAAGATCTTTATAGATTTGGAGACCCATTTGGCTTAAACTTGATCTAATGCAAAGACCCAAATCTAGGACTGATTCACTGATAATAGAGAATGAATCCCACCAAGTTTTAAAATTAGTATTTTTTAGGATTCTAGAGCTCCATTCCATCTCCAACAAGTTTCTAGGTGCACACTTTCAATTTTACAGCCTTTTGTTTTGCTTTGTATGCATTTCTAGGTCATTTAAATCAAGTTTGCACCATATTAGGGTTTTTTCTTACATCTTGCATTTCATTATCTTTTCCAAGTATAAATTTGGTGGTGAACCCCTCTTCTAATCTAAAATCATATTCTAGGATACCTTATTGTCAAATCTCTTCTTCCATTCTTTATTGGATTGAGATCTCTAAGTTGTCATTGACTGTAGCAAGTGTGAAATAGGAACCCTATCCTTGTGTTTATGCCTCAAAGGTGGGGAGCTTCCATTTTCCTTGACTACAGGGCATATGAATCCTGGTGGCTCAAACCTAAGACACAAACTCCATGGAGTGTTAAGGTCAATGAAATATTTAATATCAAGTCCCAAGACCTAGGTGGGACCCATACACCCAAGGTGGTGTATGAGTCCCAAATCACTAGATTTGGAACACATAACCAAAATCATTGAATTAGGATTTTTCATTTGATAAATGTTAGAATTATCCTTGGAAAATTACATTTAATTAGGCATGTGGATGCAAAATAGGACCAATTAGGGCATAACGAAGCCATGATTTAGCAAGGAGGGCCCAAACAAGTGTGAAAATGTAAAGGGATACATTTTTCTACACACACTATATCTTGGGATAACTCTACAATATTCTCAAAGGTCCCCATGTGTGCCTCATTCATGTTATTGATAGAAGGAAATGATTTTACCAATTCAGTGAGGATGAACTCTAGTTCTAAGGGTAGAGTTTTAAAATATCCATATCCAAGCCCTTATTGATTGAGATTTTTCTTTGGAAGTAAAGGTTCTATAATTCTCTATTCATGTTTTCTAAGACCTTTACCATTATAACCCATATTTTTACAAATATGGAGGCCCTTAGATTATATGTATATATATATACATACATACATAAATATATATATATATACATACATAAATATATATGTATACATACATAAATATATATGTATACATACATAAATATATATATACATATATATACATACATTAATATATATATATATATACATGTACATAAATATATATATATATATATGTATATATTTATATATATATATACATGTACATAAATATATATGTATATGTATATGTATATGTATATGTATATGTATATGTATATGTGTATGTATATGTGTATGTATATATATTTGTATATGTATATATATATATATGTATATGTATTTGTATATGTGTATATATATGTATATGTATATGTATTTGTATATATGTATATGTATATGTATATGTGTATATATATATATGGGTAAAGAAGGTGTTTCTTAGTCATATTTATAGATCCATGATGTTATATCAACTTCAAAAGTGTAATTATATAATAATCCCCAATGTTTGGAGGTAGTTATCTAGAAAGTTTAAGTGACTTTAGATGTTGACATGGAGGACCAAGATTGACCATGTGACCTATGGGAGAGTGGGAGTTGTCCTACATAGAATGATTAATGTATTTCATAATCTCCACATAATCTTACTATATATCTCAATGTTGATCTTAGGGGTAGGAATGTGAGAAGTTGAGGCAAAGATAAGAAAATATGCATTGATATATGGTGATAGAGATGCGATCAAATTTTGGGAAATTATGGGAATGATTGTAGTTGCCTTCCAATAATTTGCAATATTGGAAGGGCTTAGAATAAAAAATGACATTAACTTATGTACCATGGTAGGTGGAGGGAACAACTTGCATTACATGTATCCATGATAGATTGAGGAGGACGTTATAAGGGAGATCAAGGTCTAGGACTTGGAACATGGTTTGTATGGTGATAGGTCCAACCTAAATAGGTAACTTGATGGCACCTTCATAATTTTTTTCTACATCATCATATTCTTTAATTGTAATTCTATTTTCAAGATCTGTGACTCCTCTAGAATATCCTAATTATTTTATTAATCTTAGAGTACATAAATTCAAGCTTGGTCCACCATCTACAAGAATGTGTTTGATTTAGTGCTTAATAGATAAATGCTTTGATGTGGATGGATTTGTTTTGGGATGGTTCCAAGGATTGTAGGTCATTTTTAGTAAATACAAGATGATTTGGTGATGATAACTCCCTTGTCATGACTTAGAATAATTGCACATTAATGTCATTAGAGAAATCTAGATTCTTGTGACCCTTTATATAAGATCTATTTATGGATTAGTGAGGTTCTAAGGATCTTGATGACTAATATTTGTGTTGGGTTCTTTTGAATATGTTCTAGGATGTTATACTTAGTTCATGGTTGATAATATGAGGAAGACCCTCAAAAATACTTTTCCAACATTGTTGTGTGTTTATAGTACAACTATGACCTTTGATTATTAAATTAGCTACTTGGGAATGGCTTTCTTTGATGTGACCAACTATAAATTTATACAATGGGGAGGTATGGATGTTGTATAATTATGAGTGGTACACTTATTAGATGTGGAGGCATTTCCTTCATCATTCTTTCGAAAAGGATTTTTATACATACTCATCTACATATTTTGAGAAATTAATTAGATGGCCTTTGATATCAATATCACCACAACCAATGAGATTTTGAATATAGTTCTTAAGTCTCATGTAGCTATATGCCTTGTGGCTTTTTTCCAAGTGGTATTCAAAATATTCGTAATCTCTATACCAAATGGGTTTTAGTTGTTTTCTATCATATGGTCTTATTGTTGAAAGTTTAATTAGATTTTACTAGACCATTTTTTTGAAACACCACTTCTATAGGATAACCCAATTGGTTCTAGATCTTCTTGATGACACATTCTACTAAAGTTGTTACCTTAGTGTATTGGAAAAACTCTTGGAGTCAAGATGAAAAATTTAGGTTTTCTATACAATATTTTCCTCTAATTCATGTATCTCATGTAAAGGGGGTTGTGCAACTTATCCTTTGGTTGTTGGATTAAATATTTCACTAGGCATTCTAGTTGTGTATTTGCTTGACTCCGTTAATTTATTTCTTTGTGATCTTATAATTGGATTAAAATTATGAGGCCTACTTTGATTTAGTGAGGGTTATGGAAATAAGTTTAAGTGGGTCATTTTATTAGGGTGATGTGTTATGTGATAAGGATAATTTTAAGTGGTGGATATGCTTATATGTAAGGTTTTGGGATGATGATTTGGATTTGGATTTGGATTTGGATTTTTCATGTTTAAGTTTATAAAGGATGACACTATGGTGAAAAATTGACTATTTGTATTGATGAATTTATCTCTAAAGGAAGGGTGTAGTTATGCTTAGAATTTCAAAGTGATGATGGGGATTTAAGATTTGAGGCTAATGATTTAGATTTTGGACTTTTAGACTATGGTTAAAATGGTTGAAATGGATTGACATTAAAATTATCTTGTTAGTAAGGTGGATGAGATGAATTTTTTTCTTTTTTATGTTTCAAAGAATAATTTTTGGGTGAGAGGTGATGGTTTAGACTTAAAATTAAACGGTGAATATGAATTTTTTTAGAATGTTTGCAATGATAGAAGTTTGGAATTTTGAATAAGGTTGATTTTGGGATAGTGATATTTGAAATACGGGTTATGGAAGATTAAGGCGACAATATTAGATGAAAACCCAGGGTTGGTTCAAGTAAGTCTAGATCTTTTGTGATGAGAGGGTAAAATTTAGGTTTTTTCCTTTCTTACTTATGGTGGGAAATTTCTTAAGAAAAATACGATATGGATTTCTCTTTCTTACTAGGAATAGGCAAGCTCCCAAACAAAACTAGGATAAGGATTTTGGAGTTCAGCTAGATTTTCTGAAAATTATAGACTAATTTATCCAAATTTCATAGGGGCTAGCTTGACACCCTACATCAGATAGGAAAGTTCTCAATAAAAGTGCAAGTTAAAGATGAAAGATTAAAAGTTCTAGATTTGAATCAAAATAATTTTGAATTTTGTTTTGATTGATGTTGGATTGAAATTAGATGAATGAGTACTAATTTTTATTTTAATTGAAAGTGATTGGGGATGAAAAATGTAGAAAATATGATTGTGGTTAAGATAAAATATTAGGGATTGATTATGATAAAATGTTTGAAATCTAAGTCCAAAATGCGGGTAAATGACTATGGTCAAGATTAGAGTGACATTAATGAAATTTGAAGATGAAAAATATAAATAGAATGATTATGGATGTGTGAAAAATATTTGTAGTCTAAGTCCAAAGTGAGGGGAATGTGATTATGGTAAAGACTAAGGTAACAATAATGAAGATTGGGAATTTTGGAATAAAGTGAATTTGAATGGATGATGTGGTCTAAGATTATAGAATGTAGTTTAAATCGAAATCAAGTATAAGGGGTGAGGTAGGGAATTGATTACAGTTTAGTGGATAAAAAAGTTAAATTTGAATTTAAGTGAAAATTATCAAGATAATGTTTAGGATGAACATATGGTTTAATGGGAATGACAATGGACATAAGATTTTGGATTTGGTGAATGGGGATTACTTTCATGGGATTTACAATGAGTATAAGATGCCCACTAAATGAGAATTGCCATGTGAATGCAAATTTAACTCTAACCTATAAAATTGAAAAAAGTTTAAAATATTTTTTAAAAAAACTTCATAATCAAACGGAGTTCAGGCGAGAATGTGATTGTTTTTGAGGCGTTCTCATTAGCACATTACGAACAAGTTATAGGGAAAGCTTGAAAAGTTTGTTTTCTTATTTTCCCCGCAATCAGTGAAAAATAATTAAATACCCATTCCTGCAATTATCGTAGAGGAGGACAACAACGTTACGTCGAATGTTATTATAAAAATACTTTGGGAAAGAAAAATGTATTCCCGAGTATTACGGATATAATGACGTTTGGAAACCAGTAAAATCAATGGAAAAGTAAAGAAAGTACGTTTCATACTGATAATTTTGATTACGATACAGTAGAATGTTTAAATTAATACTTTTTCATGGACCAGTCCGAATTGTCGATTTATCTTCTAGACGCGCAATTTTGCATTCATTTGATTGGTATCGTGTGTTTGTTTGTTTTGGTTGTGATTAAGTATTTATGCTGCAATGGATGAAGGTTTATTTGGCTTTGCGCAACTAGGTGTAAAGCCCATCACTCTGTAGGAAAGATTAGATGCTGAAGCGAAGATTACATATTTGTTCATTTCTTTCTTGGTATGTATGAAACAAATCAGTATATGGCAATGGTTGATGCATTTTCAGTTGCATTGATCGTTGCTTGGGAAGCCACGAGATGAGGGAGACTAAGATATACAATGCATATATCAGACGACACAACATTCACAAAGCAATTATTGCATTGTGTATTTTACAACAGCTGGGTAAGATATACAATACATATATCACTTGCTATCAGTTTCCGAACTGATAATCCATGCAATAATTGCATTTGTTCTACAACAGCTGGGTTTAATCTTTATGATTGTTTGTTATCAAATGATAAGAATGTATTAGTTGTTACCCAGTCAATATACATCTGGGAAATTTGAAAACATCTTGTTTATAGATAACAAAGAACATGAAATTGCCAGTATATGAACATTTCAATTTACAAGTTAGTTGGCAGTTAAATTGAATCGTCTCATTTTTCTGTTGGACATTGTTTTATTGAAGTGTGATCTGTAATATATCTTGTATGATATTAACTGAACGGGAACGGTAATGTACATTGTGTTTACATTGCAAACATTTTTTAGTTCTGGACATTGTTATCGATAATTTTGATTATATCGATCGCGGATTTAGGAAAATTCACCAATGGAATTCACTGTCAATAATTCACTGCGGGAAAATTCACCGACACCAAAAATTAACTGCCAAAAATTCATGCAATTAATTTTTCACGCGATGAATTTTCCCATGATGAATTATTGATGATGAATTTTCCATCAGTAAATTGCTGATGGTGAATTACACCTTCCACAGAGCCTCTTGAAAACACAGAATATTCATACGGACAGTGACAAAAAGAATTTGGGAAACACTTCAATAAACATTTGGAGTATCATTATGAGGGAATGATTTATTTTCTCGTTCCTTCCTAATCTTTTCGGTTAGAACCCTGGTCGAGGCTACAACGTATGGGCATTAAACAAATAGATTTGAGGAAAAATTCTAGAACATTTTGAAAATGATTTATGTTCTGTCCTCCTTAATTGATTTTAATTTCTTTGGGAATAATAGGAATGTTCCATTTAAAAATAAAAATTATTTAGAATTCAAAAAGATTCGTTGAAGTTTTTTGAAGTTTTAAATCAGACTTTTTTTATGGGATACTTTTAGGCAGTCAAATATTTAAATAGAAAGTTCCATTCATTTTGAAAAATTGTATCATATGAAACGTGTGGAAAACTATTAAGATTTATTTGTTATGGAATGGGAATAGATTTTCAATGATTTATCCATCTATTAGTGATCTTTTTATGTCTTTTGTAAAGAGATACTACTTTGGAACTAACAAATTCCCATGAACAAAATTTAACAATGAAGGGAATGAAACACAATGTTTGATATGTAAGATTGGTTTCTATTATGGAATGAAGCACAACACCATTCTTGACTTGTAAGTTTTTAACAGTGAAGGGAATGAAGTACAAGGTTTGATATGTAAGATCGGTTTCTATTATGGAATGGAGCACAAGGTTTGATTTGTAAGACCCGGTTTCTATTATGGATTAGCGACATGTTATAGCTCTTTCATACCATAATGAGTGAAGGCATAG
>VDFB02240705.1:7787-44048 GCA_007258455.2 Sequoia sempervirens
CTTGGAAAAAAATTACAACAAAATATGCATCACATTGGGATATGAGTCCTGTACTTATATCTAAAATCTTATTAAAAAATATTATCATTTTATTGTGGTTAGGGTGGTCAGACAGACACCTACTTTTTATTTTTTTCTTGAAATTTAAGTACTACTGCATTGAAATTTCAAATTTTCACCAAATAGATTTTTATTTTTTAAAAAATAAACCTAGTAGTTTAAAAACTACATTCAATTTGCTACAAATTCTATCTTTACATATTTTTGAAATAATATAGATAACTTATTCAAATTTTTACGTCAAGTTGCCTAACTTTGATTTTTCTGAATTTTTTGCCACTTACCCAATAGCCTATCTACACTATAGTAGGCAAACACAATAAGATAATTTAAAATTATAAATTGTGTTTGGATTGATCTAATCTATATTTAGAGAAAATGAGTCCAGTTTAAGCCGCTAAGTACATGGAAATAAATAATCTAATATGATCATTATGAATCTACAATAGCCTATCTACACTATAGTAGGAAAACACAAGAAGATAATTTCAAATTATAAATTGCGTTTGGATTAATCTAATCTATATTTAGAGAAAATGAGTCCAGTTTAAGCCACTAAGTACAGGGAAATAAATAATCTAATATGATCATTATGAATCTACAATAGCCTATCTACACTACTGTAGGCAAATATAAGAAGATAATTTCAAATTATAGAATTGCATTCAAATTAATCTAAATCTATATTTAGAGAAAATGAGTCCAACTTACATGGCTAAGTACAGAGAAATAAATAATCTAATATGATCATTATGAATCTAGAATAGCCTATCTACATTATAGTAGGCAAATACAAAAAGATAAATTCAAATTATAAATTGCATTTGGATTAATCTAATCTATATTTAGAGAAAATGAGTCCAACCTAAGTTGCTAAGTACAGGGAAATAAATAATCTAATGTGATCATTATGAATCTACAAATCATAAAGAGTTTTAACTGCATTGAACATGCCAAAATAGTTAATCAGATCATAAATTGAAAATAACAAAATGTATTTGAAAATTATATATGAAATTTTAAAAATTCATGATATCAATATACATAATTTTTTTAATTTTGACAATATAACAATTTTTAACATTCGGATCATACTCCATATCTCATTTTAAAAATGAATTATAAAATATGATCCAAAATGTCAATATTAAAAACTGTCTCACAAAGAAACAAGGAATGAAAAAATAAGTTAATCTTCAAGCCACTCCAAACTGAAGTGTGGTTCCACAATTTCAACTTTAAGCTCGGGAATAGAAATGTTCTTGGCCTTCATCCACTGCTTTCCAATCTTCTCATCACAAGTGACAAGCTTCAGGGAACTTAGTTCACAAACAGTTGTGGGTAACCTTGTCAAACGAGAACATTCCCTCATATCAAACTCAATCAGTTTCTTTAGTTGCCCTATTTCCTTTGGAAGCACTTTCAAGCGTTCACATACTGAAATGTCCAGATATTCCAACTGTTCAAGTTTTCCAATTGATACTGGAAGCTCTTTCAGCCCTGGTAATGCCGATAACCTTAGTATTCTTAGATGACTCATATTTCCAAGATCATATGGTACATTCTCAAGCAGATGGCAGTTGGTAATAGACCATGACAGAGCGAAGGGCATATTGCAGATTTCAAGAGGCAACTCTTCCAAATCACTGCTGTGGTCCAGGTTAAACTCTTGTAGTTTGGTTGTGTTGAAGGTGGATAGATTTCCAAATCCTTCACATAAGCTCAAAGATATTTTCTCTAAGTTCTGTAGTCCTTCAATGCTCTGTTTCTCAACAAGGGGTGAAATCAACCTCTCCAAGCGGACACTCTTGAGTTCAGGGAGCGAAGATAAGACATCTAGACCTTTCACTGTTGCCTTCTTTGTACAGCAATTGAATACCATCAAAATCTTTAGTTTTTTCATGGATTTCAAAAATGGGGGAAGAAAGTATTCTCTCGAAGTAAAGAGTAACAACAGAGCCTCTGTCTCGGGGAAATCAATATCAGGCCAGTGATTTTCCTCCTTAGGTTCTGCATGTATAAGTCACAAAGGAAAACCAGTTAGAACAATTTGAATTAAATTCTGACTACTAGTTATAATGGTTATATTCTCTTCATACTGAAGATGAATGCAGGACTGGGAATATACAAGGGAATAAAAGTGCTTGTATTTGTGATACAATCAAGAAGGGTACTTAATGTTACACCATGAAAAGGTATGAGATTGAAAAATATAGTTTGGCATATTGTTACTTATCAGGGCGTAGGACATTAAAGCATCCAAAAAATCTAGATATTCTAAATGGTTTACATAGGCTGTTGAGTTTAGGCACTGAACAAGTGATTGGGATATCAATGCTTTATAACAGGCTGTTGAGTTTACTAAGAGCAGTCATGTAAGCCTTATAATATGCAGAAAATCATGTTCGAAATTCAATTCGATTCTACAATTTGACATCAAAGGTGAACACTAAAAATAATGGCTAGAATTTCAATGAAATAGCCAAAATGCATGTGTAAGTTTTTGAATAACTCACCTGTGAGAACTGAGAGAACTTGAGTGTCAAATGCACCATCATTAATCAACTCCCCTCCACCTAGCAAACTACACTCCATCCTTGTTATGACCAACCTCTTGCTGTAGACTTCATTGTCTTTTTGTGCCAAATACAAGACCAAATCTCGCATTACATTATGTTGGGAAATGTACAATTCCGAGGCATTTTCATATGAGATTGTTGTACTTCCCCTGTTAAGAGCAAGCTTGTCAGCTTAGTGTTGCAAAACATAAACAACAAGAGATACAGTATATAAAAGGAAAGGCAATTACCTTGATTTACTAGTTAAATTTAACAGGCTTTTGTTTGCGAGGTCTGATAAAATGGCAAAAGCATCATGCTTCTGTAGCTTTCGAACATAAACCCAAATGTCCAATAGTGCATCAACACATATTTTTCTGTCCTTCGGAAATATTGCTAAGTCTAAAAAACACTCCTTGATTACATCGTTCAAGGAGTCAACACTGGTTTGCAATGATCTAAATAACCCCTTTTCATGATAATCTGATATGTATTCTCCTTTAGAAAGCTTGTTCTTCCCGACCTCGTGGGGTTCCCCATTCAAAGAACTTCCAATCACCTTTAGAGCAAGTGGCAGACCATCACATTTTGCGAGCACCTGCAATTCAGAAAATGTAATAGAAAACTTATAAGCAGATCTTGAAGGATAACAAATCTAAATAATAAAATTAAGTGATTTTATATTAACTCACAAAACAACAATTATTTAAAAATTCCATACCTCTTGCATTAAATTTGCATCTGTATCACTTGAAGTTGATGTTTGTCCAATAGCCCAGAAGCAGAAAAGTGACAGAGCTTCCTTTGGGCCCAACAATGGTAGTTGATAGAGTTGTGTAGAGGGGTTTGTGGGTATGGTGGACTTGTCTCTGGTAGTTACGAGTGTCTTGTATCCTGTACCTTTAAATAATAAATTTTCCAGACTTTGTTTAGACCAAACATCATCCAAAATTATTAGAGTTGGCTTGGATTGACTCAAAATCAACTGATGTAGCTCTATGTGGGCATCTTCCACATCCTTAAACTCTGGTCTTTCCCTTTCAGCTATCTTCTCCCAAATACTCTCTAATATCCCTTTTAGGTCTGGGGATTGTGAGACTCTGATAAAAATCACATTGTTGTGAAAATAATCTGGCATCCATAAAAAACAAGTGTGTTTTAGACTAAATATCTTAACATCATGAAAAAATGTTCTTTAACCTAAACCATGTAGCACAGAGACCCACTTAATATAATACAAATTCTAAATGTAATGTATAGAAAAATTGTTGTGTTATATATGAGAGGTGCTTGATAATGAAGTCCTCTTGCCTGTGTTTTCAAGATTACATAATGATATATTAAATAAATAAGATAATTAGTAAAATTTAAATATTTAGATTAATGTTTAAAAATTACAATGGTTAAATAATCAATGGTAATTTTACATCTCATCTATGTATAAAATAATAAATAATTGTCTTATATTAAATGATAAAAAATTGTCATTAATTTTTGAATTATTTGATGTAAAAATATTTTTTGACAATTAATGTTTTTTCATGAAAATCAAAATAAAAGAAGACTAATATTTACTCAACCTAAAAGAGTTGATGACAACTAGGCATGATGTGACATTACTTTATAAGATAAATCAATAAATATTAAACAAAAACTTTGAGTCTGATGTTTCTTGAATCAAAAGAACATATCTCAATCATACTGGATTTATAGGAAGAGGCTAGATTATGGAATTAATGTAGTGTTTTTGTAGAACATTATAGAATTAATATAGTGTTTGTGTAGTGGTAGAAATTGGGGCAATGAGTTTTTTCTAATAGTAACTATTTTATGTTTGGAAGTAAGGTGACAATTATTATCTACATGTTATTTTTAGAGTTAGATAGGCAATAGAAATGTAACTATATTTTCCTTCCACATATAAGTTTTATTTTATGTGCTTAATTGTTCTTGTTGATAACTTCTCTTCTACTGTTGCATAGATTTAAATTCTCCATTGAGTTATCTCGATGTTAAAAAAACAAATTTGTACATTATTTTACAATGACAATGCATTTCTTTATCAATAATTCTATATGTTGGAGAGGGGGAAATAATATGTAATTTTTATTTTGATAACATAACGCAATGGATTCTATTGGCAACATGTGTTTAGAGTCTTTTTCTTATATTGAATTCAATTTTACTTGTCTTTTAGTTTTCAATTTGATTACGAGTTGCAAGATTAGTACATTCTTTTGGGAGACTAATCTAAAAGAAGAGATGTTCATTTGGATCATTTTGGTGTTAGAGCATCTAAATATACTTGAAGTAGAAAGTTTGTGAGATAACTTTAGTTGTCATATAGAAGAATTTTGAATAACTCATAGGAGAGCAATGACTATGGTTGTGGATGCAAAGATGTAGTTGTGTCATAACACAAATGTGAGGATAACAAAACTAGAAGAAGAAATAAAACACAGGAAGAGGTACAAACCAACAAAAGGAAAACAAAGAAAGCTACAAAAATTGGAGTTTGAGTTAACGGAATTATGGTGGATGTTGGAGTGTTAAAAGACAAACAATAATAGGAAGCAAACAAAAATAAATTAAAACAAAGGCATTTAAGAAATGTGAGAAGTTGCAAATAATTGGTGAGAATAAATACTCACCTTGTTAGTAAGAGTTATTTTTAGAGAGGAAAACCATAGAGGCTAGGATTAGCCAAGGGATGAAATTGCTAAAAAAAGAAAGATTAAATCCCTCAATGAGTCGGCATAATTACTAGTGGATGGAAAACCCTTATATGTGCTTTGCAAAGAATTTAATAGAGAGGAGATATATGAAAAATCCCTCAAGGAGTCGGCATAATTACTAGTGGATGGAAAACCCTTATATGTACTTTGCAAATAATTTAACAGAGAGGAGATATATGAATGGGATGAAGATATCGTATTATCCTGAATAGTAATGATTACCATGAAAAGTAAGATTTAGAAGATAACAATGAAGAAGAATGTAGTCTATCATTAGAGGTTGCCTAAATTGTTGCAATGGTATATGTAGCCCACATTAGGGATGAATAAGAACAAAGATGGAGGAGATCTTTGAAAGCCCCATATTTGATGAGGTCATATTGAATTATAGAACACAAAAGAGAAGGCTTAGCTGAAGAGATGCCTTGAAAAACCCTTAATTGACAAAAAGATAGAAGAAAACCATCTCTATTTTGGAGAAGAAATAAGAATAATTGAAAGAAAATATGTTTTCTATAACTTATTGTTTAATATTGTTGCAATTGCAAAAAAGTGTACCACAAAGGAGGGCAATGCTAAGTGTTGTCTTGCACACAACCGATTCTTTATATATATAGTTTTATATATATAGGAGAACTAGGAAAAGAAAACATCCTCATAAAAGAGGATTAAGCTGACTAAAATAATGATAGCAATAGTAGTTCAGTAGAGGAGAACAAATAAAAAAGGGTCTAAGCCTACACGAAGTTGGGAAAATAGAAAGAAAACAATTTATTTATATGAAAAATAAGAGGTGGATGATGAGCCACATATTATAGAATTAACATAGTAATTGTGTACAGGTAGAAATTGGAACAAGCTGTCTTTTCCTATAGTGTAATTATGTGTATAACTAGGTACTCTGTATTCGTGGGAATATTACTCACTGATGATTTTATTTAGGAATGCATTCGTTTAGATTGGGAAGAAAGACGGAGTATGAGATTTGTAAAATATTCCTTTGCCGATAGAAAAGTCTTTAAGTTTTATTATCTTTGCTTCATGATTACTTGTTAATAACTTCTCCCCTGTTTGCTGCGTCCATGTTAAATTCTATTCCGAGTTATCTGTATACAGAACAGACTAGCATAGCAGAAATAAAAGGAATTTCTGTATAATTTCAGAGCAGTGCATATAAACAAAAGCTTGATTCAGTTTGATTACGATACAGAGCATCGCCTGCATCACACACGATCTCTTGACGTGAGAAAAGAAAGCCTTCAAATTTAAAATAGACGGCTTTATAAATAAAGACTTTAAACATTCAGAAAATCATGAAAATAATTTAGAGGGGACATACCTTTAACTTGGGGATCATTGCATAGAGCCAATGCAAGAGTGGTCTTCCCACCACCTCCCATACAATGCACGCCAATGACCGACACCTGGCTGTGAAACAAATTTCCCTTCAAATCCCCGATACATTTCTCCAATCCCACGTAAAACTGAGTCTTTTCAGAAACATTATCATCGTGAGAGCGCGTGAAATCATCCATCATTTCGCAACTTTCAAGAAAATCTGAACTTGTTTGTTGAAGCAGTAAATGATTTCCTATCTTTCCAGAGCTATTTAATGATTTAAGAAATCGAGAAGCAGCGAGTGGAAAACGTGGCGGTATAAAACGCGGTTCAAAGTTGGTTTGTTGCTTGGCTTCCAAGTTGTTCCATCTGCGCCTCCGTAGAAGCAACGTTTTGACTGGTTCCCTTAATTTATTGTAGGGAAAATACTACTTAATATAAAACAAATTTTATAAGTTAAAATAATATTTTTTGCTCACGGCAATTATCGTGTTAACGCATTTACTTTTATATTCTTTTGATGATTTTGTAGATAAAGGACTTGTATTGGTGAAATTTGCATTCTTATTTGCTTTTATGTTTATCTATTACTAAATGATTTTTAACTCAACTTTGGAGATTTCAGTTGTAGTCTTTTACAAGTAATGCTCTATATCTTCATATAGATACTTTTTAGGTGGCATCTCATTTATGATTTGTTCTTATCCTCCTTTTAGGAGAAGTATTTTAATAAGAATAGGTAATGCCAATGTCTTGGAGGATAAAAGGTGGAATAGTGTACAATAAACGAAATGGACAAAAGAATAGATATTGGAAGAGTGCAAGAAAGAATAAGTGTTTCTTGCAATGTATCTTTCTTTTGGTCTATCTTATATTTAAGAGGAATACATATCTCAAAGCTATGAGAGAGGTATCTTATAATTATATTTAAATACTCTTTTCTTAAATGATTCTAATAAGATTTTTTAAATATATTTGATATATATATATATATATTTATTTTAAGTACAAAGTAGTAATTCAATATATTCATCCAAATCTATCAATTAATCTTATATTGACCAATAATATAATGATTGAAATAGGCATATTCATTTATATAAGTGTTGATATATGATATATATAAATTGAGTTTTCAAATATGTATTTAAAATAGTTTTGACATATAATATAGTAATTGAAATGAAATGTAAACTTTGATTTTGAAGAGAAGGATATTAAATTAATTATGATAAGGGCTTGAGACTTGGAATATGAGATTACATTGAAATAATTATATTGTAATGATTAAGCTTTCTTGGCATATGGCATATTGTATTACAATATAATTATTTTAGATATAGAGGCTTTTATGGCATATGGCAAATATTCTAAACAATTAGATGTAGATAAAATTATTTTAGACATATGCATATATTTAATTGTTTATATATTTCAAACTTTTTGTTAGTTCTTATTTTTTGTTTTATTTGTTATTAGTTCATGTTATGTTTGAATATTTTGAAAGATAAATTTTTCAATAATAAATATATAATGTAGAAATAATTTATGGAAAATAAAGTAATTGAGTTAGTGAGTATGTGTTTGTGCATGTGTTGCCATTCTAGTTATATGTGATTAGATTAAACAATTAATAATCAAAACTAAATAATGAAAGAAATAAAGTTAGATAAATCTAGATTATCTAACTTCAATATCTATCTTTTACTTGATAAGCAAGATTTTGGAGGTTTTTACCATTTAGTAGATAGATTATTTGCCATTAAATAAATACCAATTTCTTAGAAACTTTATAAAAAAACTTCTACCAATCTACATTGTCTTTTAGATTTTTCTTATTATTTGTCACTTATATTAGAATAATTTTCTTTAATATATTGTGGAATATAAAAAAAAAATGATGGTTCTATTTTTTTAGGAGAAGGTTTGTTACTTTCAACATAAAGTAACACTTTCATGAAATATTAGATGAAATTTGTTATAAATAGACAATTTATTTAAGATAAATATATTTGAAATGGAAATTTTTTAATTTATTTTTTTAATATTTTTAAAATTTATCAAAAACTCTTTATGCTTTTACTCCCTTAATTCTTGTCTTTTTTAATTGTTTTTAACCTTCAATTAATGACCTACTATTTTGTAATAAATCAGTTATGTTTAATTACAAATAATGAGTAAACATAACACAGATACATAGATTAATAATATCACATAACATTGTCTTTTAAGTTTTGCATCCCAAATAGAGGCAAATACAAGCTAATGTCTCCTGCTAATAGCGAAAAGAAAAATAAAAAATATTTAATCATTTCACTCCCGACTACCGCCAAAACCCTCGATAAGCAATATTGTGGCAGCACTGAGCAAAAGATCATTTGAAAGTGAAAAAAACTCAGAAATGCAGGGGGCATAAGATAGGGAACTGTAAAAGTATTTTGACTTTGACAGGGTAAAATCAGGGCATGTTAAGCGTGGCATCTTCTACATCTTGTTTCTTCCAGAAATGGTGTTACTGTTGGGTAATCCATGATAATATAATCAAATCAGGTTTTTCTATCTACAGCATAAGGCTATGCCGTAATTATCAGAAACATATCTTTTTCATAGTTCTCTTGGAGTTCTGACATTTCTCCAATTCTCGTATTTCCTTCCACTATTTTTTTTTTAAATGTTAAATGCTTGCCAATCTTTGGGTAAGATGAATTAAAAAAAAAAACTTTCATTTCTGTTTACAAATTAGAACTTCATTGTGAAAAAGACATTTTTGTTTAATGAACATTGACATCTAGATTCTAGACTATGAATGAGGTGGAAAAGAAGCACAACATCAATATATTCTGATAACACATATTCATGGAATGCTAGAAGACCTGTCAGATTTCGGATTTTCCCTTGTATGGACAAAGATATAAAATTCTTCAACTGATTTTCATGTCTTAAAATTCAATATATATGCACTTCCATTTAGTGGCGATAATCCCAATATTTAGGAAAATTTTTACTTGATTTCTATAGGTGTTCAAATGGATGTGTTTATAAGATAGGAAGCAAAACATTATGTGGGATCAGAAGGATTGCGTCTTTGTTCCCCCAAATCGTTCATACAGGCAATCAAAGAAGAAAAGAGACGGTTGAATAAAGCCTCTAAAGCAATTTCAAGATATTTAAAGATAATACTTCTCAATAAGAAAGGACAATGGAACTGTAGAAAATGAGTTATGCTTTTGACCATCAATTTGAATCTAATGCATAGTCATCCTTAAGCATTGAGTAATTTGAGGGCTCTCAACCGTTTGTCTGATTTACTATTAGGAATAAATCAGGCAAGGCTGAGGTTTAAATCAAACGACCATGACTCTAACCCCTACCCAAATTTGTCAAAGATAAACCACACAGTATGAGACGTGGCCCATATGCTGCCCAAAGGTATACCCAAAAAAATTAGATAAAATTGGAAAAACAAATACATAAGTAGTGATGGCTGTTAAAGGGAAACAAAAATTTATTCCATAGTTATTGTATCAATTCCAAAGGCAGTCTCAGTGACGTGTGTAAAATCCATGAAAGAATAGTACCTTTGAAATTCCCAAGTTAATACATTTACGTTATAGGGAAACAGTAAAAATGTATGAAACATATTCCCTCTGATAGTTTACACGTAGAAGAGGATATCTATAAATGGTATAGAGAGTAAAAGGTATCAAATTGTTGGATTAGCACTAAGTTCTTTGTATCATGAGGAGACTTTTCCACTCTATATTTGTGTAATATTTTCATTAAATTTGCAAGTTTCTTGACTATGTTTGAAACTGTGATGAAGCAAACTATAGCTACCTGTCAAAAATTATAAAACTTTCCTTAAACCACTAAAGTTTATCAAAAACCCTTGGACGGTTTACATAGAGTTGTAATCCGTGTATGTAATCTTAAAAAGTTTCAAGGAGGTTGAGATCTTTCAGACCGGAAGAATGCCCAACACATGTAGACTGCCAAAAGGCTTATCCTCTACAGAATGGGATTTTTAACCTTGGTTAATATCTTATTGCTTTCGGCTCATGAGGAATGAGACCAAACCATCTGTACTTTTGGGACAGAGTGTATCACTGCTATGGAACAGGGGAGTGAGAAGAGTGGCATAGGGTGTTTGACTACTGAGCAGCGTTCATCTCCAGCCTTGATTTTCAAAAGGAAATTAAATCATATTCACATTCCAGAAATTAGAAATCACTGAAACTGTGGCGAGTAATTTACCTCAAGAGTCTGGACAAATTGTGTCGTGCTGTGAACAATGCTGTTGAGGAATATAGGCGAAACCCTAGGACGCATAATATTGCCAAATGATATGAACCACCTATCACCCTTTGCTGTTTCAATCTATTCACATTGAACGGAAGTACATCTGAAAATACGACAGTTTGAGGGTTGATGGTGTTGGAATTTATGTGGAGATTTTGTGACTTTTGGTGCAACATTAATGCATACAAACGGCAACAAAATAATGGCAGGCATGGTCGTGGCGAAGTTTCCGTTTTTTGTTGCAGGCAAAAACATAATGCAATCATGGTTGAGGCGAGTTGTACTGTAACCTTGCCAGATAACTACATATCTGTTATGACAGATAATTAACCTCTAGTTATTGGCGTATAAATAGTGGCGCCGACTTAATCAAAGCCAGGTTCCAGTTTCGAATCCTATGGAGATGACTTCCCTGAAAATGTGTCAAAGCAACTCTTTCCCGTGCCGCCGCGTGGGATCGAACCCTGCCTAAGCAGTAAAAGTTGAGATAGCCTTTTCGTGCTGTAAAGCAAAACATGAAAATACGTTCAAAACAACCTGTACACAAACCCTTATAGGTAACGTGTGAGAGCAATTTTATTCTTGACACGAAAAATTCTCTTTCCCGTGCCGCCGCGTGGGATCGAACCCTGCCTAAGCAGTAAAAGTTTAGATAGCCTTTTCGTGCTGTAAAGCAAAACATGAAAACACGTTCAAAACAACCTGTACACAAACCCTTATAGGTAACGTGTGAGAGCAATTTTATTCTTGACACGAAAAATTCTCTTTCCCGTGCCGCCGCGTGGGATCGAACCCTGCCTAAGCAGTAAAAGTTTAGATAGCCTTTTCGTGCTGTAAAGCAAAACATGAAAACACGTTCAAAACAACCTGTACACAAACCCTTATAGGTAACGTGTGAGAGCAATTTTATTCTTGACACGAAAAATTCTCTTTCCCGTGCCGCCGCGTGGGATCGAACCCTGCCTAAGCAGTAAAAGTTTAGATAGCCTTTTCGTGCTGTAAAGCAAAACATGAAAACACGTTCAAAACAACCTGTACACAAACCCTTATAGGTAACGTGTGAGAGCAATTTTATTCTTGACACGAAAAATTCCGACTACACTTTTTGCATGGCACATTCCGGCCTGTTTTAACATTTCTCAGCGGACGAAACTCTTTTCAGGCGTGAGAAAAATTGAGTAGGCTGTGCCCACAATTACCTAATAGCCTATCGGCTAATTAAAATATTACAAACATTAAAGTCTAATTATTTGAAAAAAAACTAATGATTTTTGATTGATTTGATGTAGCTAGTGACACTGCCCCTCCACTACAATTCCAAACTAATAAAGCCTCGTAACATTCAGAAAATCATGAAACTAATTTAAAAGCGACATAGATACCTTTAACTTGGAGTCATTGCATAGAGTCAATGCTAGAGTGGTCTTCCCACCACCTGCCATACAATGTACACCAACGACCGACACCTGGCTGTGGAACAAATGCCGCTTCAAATCCCCAATACATCTCTCCAACCCCACATAAAACCGAGTCTTTTCAGAAACACTATCATCATGAGATCGCGTGAAATCATCCCTCATTTCAGAACTGTCAAGAAAATCTTAACTCATTTGTTGAAACTGGTAAATGATTTCTTGAAACTGTCAAGAAATCAAAGCGGCAAATAGAGTGGCGGTGTTAAAACGCGCATGAAATGGTCTCATTCAAAGCTAGCGTATTTATGTATCGATCAAAGCTGGCGTGTTACTTGCCGGCCAAGTTGTTCCAGCTGGGCCTCCATAGATATCTTCGAGAAGTCAGTTTAATTTATTTATTGTAAGGAAAATATTAATATAAAACAAATTTTATAAATTAAACAATATTTTTTTCTCATGGCAATTATCATATTAAAAAATACCATTGAAGCTTTGCTAATATAAGGGTATGGAAGTGACTTCCCTTTTTTTTCCTTTGTCAAACCTTGTTGATTGATTTAATGATTTTGGAAAGAGTTAGAAGACACACCAAGATGATATGCAACACGTGTAAATAGCTAATAGTAGTGTAGTAGAATGATGCACTAAGTGTTTAATATTTCATGCAATGGAATAGGCTCAATAAATGTTGGAGTGACCTAATGCAAGGACTAGGGTTTTAAAAAGTCTTAATATAAGATTTTGTGTACAATTGAAATGACTATTGCATAGTAGAGCTATGTTAGAGATTTGAGTTATTTTAGATGCAAAGTAGAGATATGATAGAGATTTGATTTATTCTAAATATTTCCTTTTGGAGTGATAGTGAATGGTGTTAAATAATCCTTTTCCTTTTGAAATGGTCTAGGAGTGATGTTCTTTTATACATGCCATAGGTGCAAATTTGAAATTTTTGGTAATATTGTAGTTAGAAAATAATGGTTAGTTGGGATTGAGTTAACATGTGACCACAATTAATTTTGAAATTAGAAAATATAGGTCAAGGCCATCAACAACCTTGAGCTGGGTCAAGGTCACATGGTCTATGATCATGGACTTGATAAAGGAAATAATTATTTAACATAAAGGAAATTTTTAAGAATAGACAAGATTTTTGTGTCTAAATTTAAGTTTAGG
The DNA here is from genome assembly GCA_007258455.2 of Sequoia sempervirens. Lineage (NCBI taxonomy): Eukaryota > Viridiplantae > Streptophyta > Pinopsida > Cupressales > Cupressaceae > Sequoia > Sequoia sempervirens. The sequence continues at coordinate 21,369 of VDFB02240705.1, forward strand.
GCTAGTGGGAGTGTCACACACATGCAAAGTGGTATAAAATTAAATGAAAAAGTGTTAAGGATGTACCTTTCACTCTTACATTTCCCCCACTTTTGTGTGCATGCAAATATACATGAGCACTTGCAAACTAGAGTACCAGGAATTTACAATGAACACAACTAGAAGCACAATACATTGAGCTATTTAACCTAGACTCAAATTATGAATTATGCATAAAATGAAACTATAATTAGCAATGATATGACCCCCTTGATTTTGAGTTCCACAAAGGGGTGCACATATATTGAAAGGAGAGAGACAAAGTGGATAAAAATAAAGCACAGTAAAATGATAATGTGTTCATAAAATGAGCATAAACATGATAAAATAAACTTGAACTTGAATGAGTAAAAGCACAGGATAATTTGATAATGTAAAATTTAGTATATGCTTGATAAATTAAGTGCATAGAAAATTGATTATACATAGATAATTTAAAATACTCACTTATGTCTAATCACTATAGAAAAGATGAAATATTTCCTCAAATTTTACCCTAATTGGAACAATCATGAATGTATATAACCTACCAAAAAGTAAACAATGTTTGGGAAAATTAGAAACATAAAATAACACATACGTAGCAACAAATAGAAATAATTTTATATCAAACAAAATTGTACCTACCACTTCAATATAGTTTGGCATGGACCAACATTATGATGAATCAAGATACACCTCTTGTCTTGAAAGAAAACAAGGAGAATCACCCCAAGGTTTAGTTTTGTTAGGTATTGGGTACTATAAGATAATTTAGAGGTTGATGTCGTGTCATTTCACAAGGGGCCTATAATTAATGATCCATATTTTTAGCATGACTACATATAAACTAGGTCTTTCTAGGTTACAAAAGATACCAATGCATAAAATGAGATGTATTGGACCAAACAATAATATTGAATTCTCTCACAATAGAATATAACAATGTAAAATAAGGAACCTTTCTCTAAACCTAATATACTCCTAATCTTTTTATATGATAAAAATAAAAAATGCTTAGGGGAAAGAGAGAAAATAAAAGAAGGGGAAAGAGAAGGGATGATAAAGACAAGTTTTACAATTGAAAATAAAACCATAAAATTCCAAGACTTCTTTCCAAGCATGAAAAAAAATGATAAAATAATTGCTAGTTTTGTCTCAACATGAAGGTATGATAAATACAATCATCTAAGGAAAATATATAAAACAATGAAAAATTATTATATTTGGAAGTGAAATAGACAATAGGAAACAACCACTATAAGTAATGCATATGTTGTAACTAGGAAAATCATCAACAAATATAGATTAAAGCACATCAACTTTGATTACAAAGACAAAAATTCATGTAAGCTACAATGATGGCATCCCTAACCTAACATAAATTAGTTTGATTCAAAATAAGTAGAATATTGTTAAGAAATGTGTCTCAACCTTTATCCTAATGTTCAATATATAAAGAATGCACTTTTTAAACTATGAAATATAAAATACTCAATTTTTGGGAAAAAAAATCTAGTTTTTTCATCACATCTTCCGGGGATACTTTTTGAGTGGAACTTCTCAAGCTCAACAATGTAAAATAAAGGGCTGCAATGGCCTCCAAAATTAAACTTCATGGCAGGTCTAGAAGTTGGGTCTTCCACATTAGAAATGTAAAATCATACAGGATATAGAAAGGAGCTATAAGAGGGAGTTACACTTGTTGATCAAATTTTGATGTGCGTTATGATTCATCTAAGGGAATATTTGAATGGAGATAATGAATGGAAAATGAAAATACCAAGTTGAAAAGTGGATTATGACATATTTATGACAAGTAAAAGAAATATGCTATTTTAAGCCTATGAACTCATCTTTGGATTTGGGCACATTTTTGGGATTTTTTAACATGGTTTTGTAATTACCATTTGATGCTTTCATGTATTAATCCTCCTAGATCTATTGTGTCCTTGAGATAGATGTTTTGATAGTAAGTTTAATAGGTATGGTTATGTTGCTAGAATTACTCCAAATCTTTGGTTGGTAATACTCCTATAAAGGTTTTGTCAAAAAAGTGTATTGTAACTATGTTTGGATTATTGAATAGTCCACTAGGCTACTTTGGAGAGTGGGGGTTTTTCTCCTAAAATGGTTCCCCTTGTAGACACTAAAAAATGTCCTAAGTCTGTGAGCAACATTTTTCCTTGGTCATCATCCTTTAATAATTAAATAATTTTAATTATTTAATGATTCTTGGTCGTATTCCTCTATTAAATAAATAATTTTTAATTATTTAATTAATTTTTCTTTTGATCTTTATTCTTCCCTGATCAATTAAATAAAATTAATTGCATCACTAATTCCCCTTCTTCTTCAATAATTAAATAAATTATTATTTAAGTATTTCTTTATCACCTTTCGTCTATAGTTAAATAATTATCATTAATTATTTATCTATTCATGGTCTTTTAATTATTCTATTGTTAAATAATTATCAAAATTATTTAACTATCCCTTGTCATCTTCCCCCATTAAATAATTAATCTAAGTTAATTATTTAATGTCCCTTTTTATTATTTTCCTCCTGCTTAATTAAAATGGTTGAATAATCATTTTAATTAAATGCTCATTTTTTTATTTTCCCAAAATAAATAATTTGAATATTATTTATTTTCACTTATCCATTTCCTCTATTTTTTAATAAATGATTTAAAATAAATAATTTATGCCTCTTTGGTCAAAGGTTCCTTGTCATTAATCTCTATCATGGCCTTTATTTCTATCATAGCCGTTAGACATCATAGCCATCAACATCATAACTATCATAACCCTCCCATGAATATCATATTCTTGGTGCATCAATTCTAGACCATTGATCTTGGCATCTTTTTGGAAGCTCGATCTTGACCATCCATTTTGTAACCTCCCTCTCATGAATTCTCATATGTCGATCTTGGAATCTTTCTAGAGGATCAATCCCAGTCGTCCGTTTGAATGGTTTTCTATAAAAGCAACCTTCCTCTCCCATTTTTGACTTAACAAACATTTTGTCTCCAACTTTCTACTTACTATTTGTAGGTATTTGCACAAGTCTACTACAAAATCTGAGGGAAAAGGTTGCAAAAGGAGAAATCAAAGAGCAAGAGAAATGATTCACGTGCAAGCATGGGGAGTACTTTTTGATGCTTTCATTTTACTCATGCTTTGTTTGTTTTCTATTGTTTAGATGTAGTTTTTAGCTTAGAAGTGTTGGTTGTCACTTTATCTAGGCTAGGAATGATCTGACCCCTTCTTACATTGGTGAACCCGACGTGAAGGACAAGATTTTGCAAATTTTGTATGGTTTTGAAAGTTTTTGCAGATTTTAGGTACGAAATGACACAATTGATAGACACAACAACACATTTTCCTAGAAATGATGCAATTGATTGACGCAACAACACATTTGGTGAAGACATGATAGGCAGGAAAATTTGAATTTGAAAGTGTGATGCAATCGCTTTGCTGGGACGCGACGTAGTGACACAATTGTTGCACAGAACGATGCATTTTTTTGCTCAATATAAAATTCTAGTTTTAGTGTCTTTTGGGTTTTACAAGTAGAGTAGTGTTTTCTAGTTACTAATCTTCTGTTTGTAGTGTGTGGCTTTGGAGTGGAGCTCCCAAAAACTATTTTTTCAAGCAACAAAAAAATTGAGCTCTTAGTTTAGTTCTCTTTAAATTTTTTTAATCTAGTTTAGTTTCTTTATTTTCTAATTTAGTTTAGTTGTTAATTTATGAATTCTAGTTTAGTTCTTAACCTTTTTATGCTAACTAGGGTTTTGCAGCTTTTTGTTGGTCCAAGATATCTTTGTGAAACTACTAATGTGTGGTTTTGTAGGTTTTCATGTGTCCAAGGCCTTATTTTGAAACCACAAAATCTCATTTGCTTTAGATTAGATAACATTTCAATTGGTGCTTAAAATGAATGATTGTCTTCTTTCATATAGGCTTAACTAGGGGGTAAATGAATGACTATTTTTTATGCTTGTAAGATGGTAGGTATTATGCTCTCACCTTATGCAAACTCGGTGATAAAAAATCCAAACCCATTTATTTTTGTTTTTACACATTAGAGGGCGTACCTTGGTGGGAAAAAGTACTCACCCCAAGGGAATGACCCAAGCGGTAACAGGCTAAAGCCAAGTCCTTTCGAACGACTATATAAATTTGTGATTGTAAGGAAAGTTTGCAATCAATGGGAAACATTGCATGATAGCTTTCCCCCAGTATCTAAAATGATGCAAAAATCCCTTGTTCTAAGGGTTGGGAGACCTCTTGAGGTATTTTATCATAACATCCCTTGAAGAGGATTCCCTTACTAGACACCTCTTATTTTTAGAAGCCAAAATCCTTCTATTTGTTGGTGTAGAAGGTCATACCTCAGAAGCCATCCCACATTTTCATAGTTCATTGTAGAGATGGAAAATTTCTTGAGATCCTTGTGGTATTAGGGAATTCAAAACTTGGTATGCCCAATAAGTGAGTGTCATGGAGGGGAGCCAATGCTACCAAGTTTCTAGGTCATTCGCTTTGAATAAGCGCGGCTAGAGAAATCCAAGTGGGAACCCATCGAATATTGTCCTTGCCAACCATAGGATTCATGCTTGTTTTCTTAAAGTCAAATGTTTTCACATCAAAACCAGGCCAAAAACAAGTGCTTGATACTATTTTTTGTGTTTTCCAATCACATTTCTTCAAAAACAATCAAAATCTCATAAAAAACCAGGTCAAAAACATCAAAACTATCAAAACAACATTCTGGAAAATCACAATTGTCAGAAATAGAGTTGCATTTGATATTGTGAACCACAACTAAGAATTGAAAAACCACAATTGAATTTCTGAAACACAATTGCTAAAAATAGAGCCGCATTTGATAGCTTGAACGTCAACTGTGCGACACATTTACTAAAAAAAAAGTTACAATTGTCTGCTAAAAAAAAACTTCTAAAACATGTGTCAAAAATCTGACCAAAATAGTTTTAGAATGACCTTTGACTAATAAACCAAAGACTTGCAAGATTCACTAGCTCATTTTAGCATTGCCATTAGAAATACATTACATTATAAGGTACATTCCTCTATCTTCTGCATTGCAAAAATTAGACTTTGATTCTTAGCTTGCATTTGGGCCTTCAGATTTTGAACATAGGGAGACCTTTGAGCTTTTGGAAATTCTTGGTTACATATTCTATTTTTCATTTACCATTATCCTTGTCATTGTCAATCCTTGTCATTGTCACCTTATCAAGTTTGAGTCTTAAGCTTGTGTCCTAGTCTTGGCTCTACTTTGTCAAAGTTATCCTCTTATAGTCAATGACATTTGGAATTTTTTTCCTTGGGTTCACATTAGCTTTATTTCCATCCTTTTTTTAAAATTTTAGGATTCCTTCACATTTCCTTGCTCTCATTTAGACTCATATTGCTTAGATTGCACTTTGCACCCTTATTCCAAAAAAAAATAAAAGCTTACTTTACCTTAGCCTTAGCATCATATTATTATTAATATCCTTTTGCATCCATTATCTTTGCATCCTCATGCTCCAAAAATTAAAAAAGTGCATGGGTATGTGCAGGTTAATGGTGGGCCAAAAAGTGGCAATGAGGAAAAAAACACATCTTTCATCGATCGAAAAAACATGAAAAGAATGTGTTGACTTTTTTTAGGCTCGGTAGTCACAAACCAAACACCAAACCTAATTTTACAAGTTGGATATCCGATCCAAATCGGATATCCAATTTGTAAAAAGTATATATTGAAACTTGCGTCACTTTTTTGAAGTCATTCGGCTGAGAAGAACCCGCGGGCGCACAGTGCATCCATTCTCCAAGTAACAGATATCCGATTTAAGGTAAATTCGATTTGGAAAGGTAATTTTTTGTATTTTTATTTGATTTGATTCAATTTTTATTTAGATTTGAATAATTTCATATGGTTTTTTGTTGATTTTTTGTAAAAATAGGGGTTTTGATTGATTTTTTGTGAAAAAATTGAGTTTAGAATAGATTTTGATAAAAAAAATGAATTTTTTTGTGGATTTTTTCACAATAGGGTTTTATTGAATTTTTGTGAAAAAATTGAATTGAGAATGGATTTTGATAAAATAATGAATGTTTTTTGTGGATTTTTTTTAAAATAGGGTTTTTGATTGAATTTTTATGAAACAATTGAGTTCAAAATAAATTTTGATAAAAAAATGAATGTTTTTAATGGATTTTGATTTAAAAATAGTGTTTCATTTATATTGTTTAATTTTAGATTAATTATGTTTTAAATTTAATTAGGCATTATGGCTGCCGAAAATGAGAATGCACAAATTCCACCAGTTGAGAATGAAAATCCACTAGCTGAGAATCAAAATGTAGAAATGCCAAATGCTCCACCACCTCTGCAGCCATTAATTGAAGACTTAATTCATGAAAAAATGGAGCAATTGAGGGGAATTTGTGATGTTTGTAAGAAAATCCCTCGATTATCCCATATGTCAAACACATTGACAAGAATAATTACAAATGTAGAAACCCTCTCCAGCCAACAAAATGCCTTTCATTCATGGAAAGAAACCATGAAGGAATATTATGCATATGGATTGTCTTATGATGATGTGAAAGATCTCCAAATAACAAAAGACCAAATAGCCTCTTTATTTATTAACCCCAGCACTAGTTTGCCAATTAATGTTAAAAAGCCAAAACTTTCTATAAAATGGTGCATGCATAGGGGCATAGTAGATAACTTTTGGGATCGTTGGTGTATGGTTTTTGATAAATCACCCAAAAATAATCTTGATGTACCTTTTTACTTTATTAAAAAATTATATGTTGAGTTTTTGTTAGGGCATCGTGTCAATTACTTTGACATTAAACCCTTCTAGGGCGTTGGTAGAGGTATGCCTCAGGATAGGCTAGAGAGCTAGAGTAGTTAGGCGCCCATATGTTCCCCCTCCTCCCCTTCCTTTGCCACCTCCAGTACAACATCCAGATATTACGGAGGATGCAGCCACACAAACTATCCAGGCCATTCACTCTTTGAGTGGTCTTTTGGTTTCCCATACTTCTTCAATAGCTCAACCACAATCTGGTGATCTTGGCGATGGATCCAGTGTTGTTGCATCATCCTCCTCAGTTCCACATATTTGCAATACGTGCCAGCAAATATGCTTGGGCCCTATTGTACAACCCCCTGAGCATCCATTAGACACTTCTGATTATGACATCTAGGATGTGGAGATTATAGTAGATCACATGCAGGGGAGTGGAGCACACCCTATAGAGTCCTCTCCTGCTAGATACGTGGACATTGGAGTAGTTACACAGGTAACATTTAAGGTGTAAATTCATAACTTGCATTTTTTTAAAAATGAATATTAATAAGAGATAGTATCAAGTACTAATATTTATATACATGGTCTATTTAACAGTTAATGTTTGAGGAGGATCTCACACAAGTGACTGATAGCACCCGTAGGGCCATTTCATTTGGCCTCGACATGCACACAATATGTATTTTCACACTCACTCATTTACATTTTTTTACTATATATTTGATTGTCATTTGAATTGTCAATAATGAAATTATATATTAACTTATATGTTTATCTCACTCTCTCCTTGTAGGAAACACCTAGTGTGAGCGAGGTGCAATGCTCTCCAGACTATGGAGGCACTGTGTTAGATAAGGGAAAGGTAATTGGACTCAAATTTGATTGAATTAAAATTTATAAGATCTTTTATTGATTATGCATACATTGACATAGATTTGTAGTTTCATATGTACTTGTCATTTTTATGTACAGGCGGTTGTGAGCTATACATCATTGCTGATAAGTGCCACAACACCTGAAGGAGTAGGTATTCGAACGCCTGAAGGAGGAGGTGTTGAAACACCTCAAGGAGATATAGAAAAAGATCAACCTAAAGAGGTATGTGTTTATTTTATTTTGTGCTTGGTAAATATGTTCTTATTACTGACAATTCTATGCTAACTTGGATCAATTTCATGTTTTTGTTCACATATATAGATTGATGTTACAAAAGTTGGTTTGGTTAGTTCTTTGAGAGGGGTATATTCTAGGACTCCTGACCCTTCAAAGAGACGTATATTTCAGGTAATCAAGATTTCAATTTTAGTGTTCAATTATAATTCAATGTGTTGATTTTTATGTTAATTATTCAATTTTAAATTATATAGTATAACTAATCTCAATTGTGGTTTGACTTTTTCTTGTGCAACTACCTTCAGAGCCAATGAGTGCTTCAAAGATGCTCCATTTTGATGATCCACCAGTAGTTTAGGATGAGAGACATTTTGGCTTGTAAATTTTGAATAGATATCGAGATGGCATATGCCACATATTGTAAAACTTTGTTTGAGTTGGCGTTGATGCCATTTTTGTATATGGACATACACTTGATTATTGGATAATTTGATATATATAGAAGTTGACAATCGAAATTTAGTTTCCTCCTCTTGTGCATGATTAAACTCTTTCAAGCAATGGTTAAATATCAATGTACAATAGCATAAAAAGAATGGTTAAATATTATGTAGTTTATATTCATATTGCTGATTACATTGCATTGCACATCTTTCAAACTCAAAGCATTATTTCACATTGCATAAGTAACAACTAGATACTCATATGATTAACCCTACACCATCTGATTTTCTTCTTTGTCAACTTTCCCATGCCTTAGTAAATTTGGTGGTCCATTTGTAACCATCAATTTTTTTATATAACATAAATTCACCTTTTTCAAAAAATTAATATGGCTAGACTCCCATATGAATACTAATAATATATCATATGACCATTCTTCATATACTTACTGGAACTTTGTGTCTTCTTAGATGAGCCAAAAGTTGTTGCCCAACTACCTCTACCTTCATCAATGTTCCATATTTTAATCATTCCATCCCAAGATGTTGTGACCATTTGTTGACTAGAAGATTCAATTATTTGCAGGCATGAAATGACATCATCATGCACTTTGACCTAGAAATTTAGGAAAAGAATACTATTAAAAGTTGTGAGCTCTGTGAAAAATAGATGTTTATCTGACTACAACACCATCTAAATATGGATTCTTTTAGAAAATAAAAAGCAAGACATAACTTTTAAACAAATAATTTAATCACAATGTATTTTTCACAAAGAAAATTTGTATAAACCACTTCTCCATAATGGCTAGTATAGAAAATAATTGCATTGGTAGAACAAAACTCCAAAACATTTCTGATTTCCTTGATTAATTGAATCTTAAGTAGAATCCCCACAATAATTATGTTTTACATAAACCGATAGGAAAACAACATTGCTTGGAAAGTGCATCTCTAATATTTTATGTTCCTTGTACAATAATTTAAATACTTTTGAAGAAGTTATATGAAAATATAGCTTCTTAAATTCTTCTTTAATTTGAAGGTTATTTTTGATAGTGAGTAATTTATTTCATAGATGGATTTCTCTATTTTCTTCCTCAACATATCTCTCTCTTGGGATTTGATACAACCCTGCCAGGGCCTGTCCTAATCACATTTAGCCTAGATCAAAAAGAAAAGTTCATGCATTGCTTCTCCCTACACTAGCAGACCTTGGCTGGAGGTTTTATTTGATATTGTCAACAAACATGTACATCTAGTTGTCTGAATGAATGGGGGAGTTACAGCCTTCCCAATCAAGAGGTCACGACTTGTCAGAACTGATTAAAGCAATTCAAGACTTATGTCATAGGATGAGAACATTTGACAATAGGCTCAATGATAAATGCAATGATCCTTAACTAAATTATTCATACAAATTTCTTAGATTTGGAATAATTCAATGAAAATCAGCCAAAACATTTAAATAAGATATTTAGATCTAAAACATTTACATATGATAAATAGATCTACACATATAAGTTGGTTGGAATAGAGTTGTGGATGTGAAAATATGCATATGGTTAGCATTTTAAAACCAAAATAATCCTCAACATCCCTATGAGATAATGAAACATGTTAGATATGCTAAGTAAGATATTAAAACAACAAGAAAAACCAAATAAGCATACAAACAACATGAATCAACTTCATCTCATAATGGATTGGTGTCACATGTGCTAGTGACCCTTTCCCAATCCTTGATCAAAGCTTAAGATGAAAATGCTATGAAGATGGTGGAGTGATGATGAGCAAAATCAGTTCTCCAATGGAGAGTGACTTTGCATGAGTGATTGTGGAGACCTTGCTTGAAGGATGAAGCCTCTCATTTATAGATTATCAAGTTGAAAGAATGCATATGAGAGAGCAATGTGGGATAAAAAAAAAGCCAATGAGATGAGGACACTTGTCATCATGTGAGTGGTTGATGCATGTGCAAGATTTGGGAAGAGTGCCCATGAGAGGGAGAATTTGAATTCAAATTTGAGAGTAAATGCTAAGTGGGGGACAAGAAAATGAGCAATAAATGCAATGTTGGAGGGACAAATCAACTTGCCTTTGAATTCAAAGTTGAGGGAATATTCCCCATAAATGCCATGTTGATGGAAAATCTTGGATTTAATAAATCAAAAAATTGATTTATTTGTGCAAGTGACTAAATCTAGAGAATGCAAGTGGGTAAGTTTAACATTTAATTAGGATTAATTAGCTAGGATGATGATTAGGGTGTTTTGACCTTTTTGAGATAAATATTTGATTTATTTAAATCAAGAAGGATGGAATATGCATTATGATGGATGTTTGATTTATTTGATTAAAAAGGTTGATGATAAGATCAAGTTTGATTTATTTGATTTAAGCTGATGACTTTAGGAGATTGACAAATAAACTTGATTTATTTATTTGATGAGCGAATGTGATGCATAATGTCAATTTGATGTGTCTACATTTTGCCCCTCTTTGAAGCAATGTACTTGTTGCATTGGTTCAAAGAATAAACTTTCCGTGATCAAAATCAAAAAAAATTCTAATTTTTCGGATGCCCCAGTGGAAAGAAGTACATTGGTACATTGCCCCCTCGAGAGATCGAGCGAAAAGATTTGAGGGTCGATCTCACGATAAAGAGGTTCAAAATGGATGGTTATGGACGATGATGCAAATGAGATGATTTCAAGATGCTTAGAATAACAAATCTATATTATCCTAACCAACTTAAATGATGATATGATATGAGATGGATGAGATTGATGATGTGATATGTTGTGATTATGCAATGGATGAGTTATGAGATGCTTAGACTAACAGATCTATATTATGATGATGATGCATGTGAGATGATATGCAGAATTATGATGATTTATGGATGCAAGATGAATGCATAATGGATGCATGATGGATGTATTGGTGATGATGATTAACTATTCATGCTGTATGTTAGTGCAGAAAATGAAGAAATTAGATGATGACAAGAGGATCCAACAAGCCAACATTATGAGAGATGATGATGAGAAATGATGATGATAGATGAATGATTTGCTTATCAAGGATTGAGATTTTAAAAGGGTCACTTACTTTATGTTTGATAACACGCCTAAGTACGATGCATCAAGGTATAAAGGACAAGGATGGCATTGTACTTAGTGTGATGGACTTTGACTCGACAAAAAAAATAGGAGTATTCTGTTCACGACATACGGAAACCTTGCTAGGATGCACTTTAGAAGTCTCAAACATCTCGGACCAAAACATGGAAAGGTATAACCAATCAATGCAATAGTCAACAAGCTGCGAAACATCCTCTATACATATCTAACAAAGAAAGTATTCGCCAAGTTATTTTACAAGAATGTCCAACAAGCACAGCAGACAAAAGATAATGATCATTGCCCCATTCCTATCTCTCTAAATCCTTCATTCAGGATATCATCGAGAGGTCCTTGGAATGAGCACAATAAGATAAATCAAAAGAAAAGATCAAGTACACAAACAAGCCAATGTTCTTCATACCTCTAGCCAAAGGGATTTGTTTTGATAGGATAAGAATCCAGGGTGATATCCAAAATGATGCCCATTGTCGGAACAATATATCCTAGGACATGCATTGTATATGATGATGCTAGTTGATAAGTTGATTGATAGGCTAATGATATAAAGTTGACTGACATGTTTGCGACTGATCAAGAGTTTGATTTTGTTTTAAAAGTTTGTTGTTTCAATTTTGATTTTACGATTGAAGCTTTGATTTTGCCAATTGTTGTGATTGTTTCTGTTTGCATTGCCAAAGGATGAAGGTGACGATCAGTTTATTATGGATGATTGATTATTGCGGGTGCAAGCGAGATGAGACGGATGGAGTTTTTCAAATATTTGGATGTTTTTGACATTTTTGGAATGTTTTGAGGTTGTTTTTGGATTTTGGATTTTTCAAATGTTTTGATTTTTTATTTTTGTGATGTTTTGGGATTTTCTAAGATTTTATCAATGTTTTTTTTTTAATTTTGATGTCTCGGGGGTTGATCGAAGATTAGCCTTGCCTACGTTTAAGCTCAGAGACGATGTAGTTCATATTTCAATGTTTTTGATGTTTTTCTGACTTTTTGAGTGTTTTTGGATTTTGGTGTTTTGGATGTTTTTGGATTTTCGCACGATTTTGATGATTTGGATATGGATATGAATGATGATATCAGTACTCTGTTTGGGATTTTGCTGAAAACCAAGCTAAGTTTGAATGATCGAGTCGATGGATTGATGATGATGATAACATTGTTGAGGATACACAACAATGCAAGGATTGGATTGATCAGGATTGATGAGGATAACATTGTTGAGGATGCACAACAATGCAAGGATGGATGGATTGATCGAGATTGACGAGGATAACATTGTTGAGGATGCACAACAATGCAAGGATGGATTTATCGGGATTGATAAAGCTTGGTTAGGAACAAAAGTTGTTCGAATTATTTGATGTGTCGTCTGAAGGGTGTGTTTGATGTGATTGATATCGATTGTTTTGATTGATGTTCGATAAAAGATGAAGACTGATAAGGAATGTTTTCTCGTCAAAATATGCCATGGGCTAGTGATTTGGATTTTGGATTACAGATGCTTTGACCAATTTGATTTCATGTTTTCCAATGTTTGGATCACCACATAAGTTGGAGGATATAGATCAAGATTTATTCTCGAAGCAAGATGTACATATCTGCCCCCAATGTCTAGCAACATACGGAATGTGATGGATGGATCCTTGGATAAGTTTATGGATGGATGGATACGCAAAGGATGCCAAGGATTATATTGCGATAAGATAAGGTGTTTGGATAACGAATGCTCATTGGATAATGCTTCATGGCTCAAATAATGCTGCATAGGATAAGATTTAATGAAAACAGCCCATGTCAAGATGTTTACCATAAGCAAGCGTAAAGTGTGCCCCAGACTTTCATCAAGATCAAGGTAACTTGGATGATGAATGCAGATATATGCGATTGGATTGGATAAATGGTTCATGGATGCATGTATTTATTATGGATAAGATGGATGAAATGTTGGATTTATTACGGATGGGATGAGATGCTTTCAACCTAAAGTGGTGCACGTAGATGCTCGATTCTACACATGACACCTGTTTTCCAGGTTTCCATCATGGTACTTTCCCAAAGCGCCGCCCATGCGGTTTTCACTAGAGGACGATTTTTTTCTCTTTACTGTTTTCAATCCTTATTCTATTTTTTTTTTTTTTTAAAAAATTCTAAAAGATTTTAAGCTCATGTTGAATCACAAGGCGTTGCTGATGTAGATGACCCTATCATAATGTGCCATCGATATCCTGTTTGAAGAAGTTGCTTTGCTAAGATATGTGCACTTGAATGCAACTTTTGAGATTCTTGATCTGCTTCGTCGATACCGGAGTTGACTTTGTCTTGGTGCATACATCATGATAGAATGCCCTCTGAATCCTTATGATGAAGGGTTGTTGCCAATACACGGTCAATGTAAGAATTGGATATTATGTGTGCAGGTGTGGATGGAATGTGTTTAGGGATAAGAGATGGATTGGTTGACAGTTTGGAACCTTTGATTCTCCAAACTTGGGACAATGAGCAATGATGGGTGGATACAAAAGTGTGGGTGGAATTAGGACCAACTGCTTGATACACTTTGTACGTTGCTTGAAAAGCCTTCTTTTGCTTTTGTGGACATCCTTGATGGATACTTTTCCCTTTTTTATTTTGCCCCACAGTTTCTTTGACTGATGGAGTTTGATAGGGATAATCTGTCTTTGTATTCTTTGGTATCCATGTGTATTTGATTTGTCCATTATGCTTCTCAGCTTCTTTTGCTTTGATAATGTTCTTCATACTTTGATTCAAATCTTTCTTTTGACATTGGTCCTAATTCATGGATGGGGTGATCCCAGTGGATGAAGATTCGTGATGTGACTGGTTGTAGTATTGGCAATGGTTTCATCACAAGGATTCTTTGTGCTCCCTATGTTGAAATTTTCTTGAGATGAAGTTGCCCCCAGTATGGTGGTAGTAGCACCTTCACTCCTTGATTCTGCTTGTTTTGAGATGTCTTGTTCAGTAAACGTGCTCTGACGAATGACCACTGTAGATGACATTATTTCAATTTGTTGCTTTGCTAACTCTGGATGTTCTATCTGACTTCTTTCCTTGAGTGGATAATGTTGGATATCTTTATTCATGATGTCGTCAATCTGAGTTTGGGACATATTTATTCCTGATGTTGATAACTCAGTTTGACTGTAGGAGTTAATAATCTACTCTTTTTGTGCAACAAAATCTTGCTCTAGATGAAGATCATCTATGTGTCCATCCGTAGAAAGCATCTCATGAGTAGATGGAGGAATAAGTGCTACATGGATATGATCATCTTGCATAGATAAGAGAGTGTCCATTAGATCATTATAGTAGCTTGAAGATACAAATTCTTGATCTTGAATGATTTTGGGATTGCTTTTGACATGCTTTGGATCAAGTTCTTGACATGGGGAAGCTTCAAAGGATGGATTTCTTACAAAGGATTCTTGGATGTCAACATTAGGCATGGTAAGTGGTTCAATATCCTCAAGTGTCGAGTTCAAGGTTCCTTCAATATCGGTAACCATGAGGTCAAAATATGTCAACATGTCTTGGAAAGGACCATTGCTATACCTTAGTGGAAGATTTTGATCTTGCTTCAGAATGAATTCTTGAGAGATGTCCTCTAACTCATAAGGTGATGTAGAGACATTTTCAACATGATCATTTGTCGATGGTTCGTGCATTATGTCGATAGGATCAAATAATCATAACGCTCCTTGAAATAGCTCACTAAAAAGTGGCTCTTGATGTATGGTGAGTTGATCATCGGATTGTGTAGATACATCCTCAATGTGCTCGTCGATGGAGAGGTTTCAATCATTGTTTTCGACAATTGCGGTGGAGAGATTGTGAATGTCTTTAATCATAGAGTCAAGTGATGTTGATATTTCTTGAATTGGCTCATTGTCAAGTTTTGTTGGTGGATTTTGATCGTGATTCAGAAGTGACTCTTGACATATGTCGTTTTGATCATTGGATGGAGTAGAGACAACTTCAAGATGCTCAATGATGGATTGATCTTGATCCTTGTTCTCAATAGTTGTTGTTTGTTGGGTATCTTGAGAGGCTTGGGTAGCTTGAGAGGCTTGTTGAGCTTTTCTTGCTTGTTGTGTGGCTAGATATTGTCGGATAGCCCTTTGGTAGGCTTGGTGAGCCTTTAGTGCAATGTCATAATGTCTCGCTTGCAACTGCAATAAACAGCCTCAAAACATTGCAAAATGTCAAAAACATCCAAATATTTTAAAAAATCCATCTACCTCATCTCGCTTGCACCCGCAATAAACACCACTCATAATAAATTGATCGTCATCCTCAACCTTTGGTGAAATAGTTAGAAACAAGTCTAGCAGGTTAAAAGTAAATCTCAAATGCGTCAAGCCTCAAGTCTAAGTTAGTACGTAAACAAGTTGGTCAAGTCTTTCTGTCAATAGTCCATCATCCAAACAGTCCCATATCAATGATCTGATAACATAATGTCCTAGGATGAATCCTTCCTACAAGGGGAATTATTTATCAGAAAGAACACTTTGGATAAACGAAATGACATGCTGCCATCCACTAACATGTCCTAGGATGTATCCTTCCTACAATGGGAATTATCTTTTAGCAATAAGTTTCGGTTCTTATCCTTAAAAACATATCTCCTTTTGGTTAGCGGTTTTGAAGAACATCAACTTGTTTGTGTACTTTGTCTTTTTTCTTTTGACTTATCTTATTGCGCTCAGTCCAAGGACCTCTCGATGATATCCAAATGAAGGATTTAGAGAGATAGGAATGGGGCAACGATCATTATCCATTTGTCTACTATGTTTGTTGGACGTTCTTGTAAAATAACTTGGCGAATACTTGCTTTGTTAGATATGTATGGAGGATTTTTTGGACAACTTGTTGACTATTGCATTGATTGGTTATACCTTTCCATGTTTTGGTCTGAGATGTTTAAAACTTCTAAAGTGCATCCTAGCAAGGTTTCCGTATGTCAGGTGTGAATAGGAATACTCCTATCTATTTGTCAAGTCAAAGTCCATCACACTAAGTACAACGCCATCCTGGTCCTTCATACCTTGATGCATCGTACTTAGGCGTGTTATCAAACATAAAGTAAGTGACCCTTTGAAAATTCCAATCCTTGATAAAGCAAAATTATCCATCTATCTTTTCTCATCTATCATCATCATCATCATCTCTCATAATGTTGGTTTGTTGGATCCTCTTGTCATCATCTAATTTCTTCATTTTCTGCACTAACATCATAGCATGAATAGTTAATCATCATCACCAATACATCCATCATGCATCCACAAACCATTAGCATACCACATATCATTCATATCATACATCATAGGAAACATCGATCATTTCACATGCATTGCATAATCATCATCATAATATAGATCTGTTAGTCTAAGCATCTCATAAATCATCCATTGCATAATCACAACATATCCCATCACCCATCTCATCCATCTCGCATCATATAATCATTTAAGTTGTTTAGGATAATATAGATTTGTTATTCTAAGCATCTTAAAATCATCTCATTTGCATCATCATCCATAACCATCCATTTTGAACCTCTTTATCGCGAGATCGACCCTCAAATCGAATCTTTTCGCTCGGTCTCTCGAGGGGGCAATGTACCAGTGTATTTCTTTCCACTGGGGCATCTGAAAAGTCAGAAATTTTTTAAATTTCGATCGCGGCAAGTTTAGTCTTTGAACCAACACAACAAGTACATTGCTTCAAAGAGGGGAAAAATGTGGACATGCAAAATTATCATTATGCATTCATCAAGTAAATCAAGCTTCACATGCATCCGCTTATTCAATTAATCAGGTTCACTTCCATCCATTCATTAAATAATCTCATCTTCTAAGGTCATTTATTTAAAATCAAATAAACATTATCATCAGCCTTTTAATAAATCAAACATCCATTTAAATCAAATCCTAAATCATATCCCATCATTTTCTGATTTAAATAAATCAAATATCAAAGTCCTAAAAGTTAAACTAACCTAATCATCATTAAATTAACATAATCATCATTTATTTAATCTAATTCTGATTAAATGCTAATCTCACCCACTTGCATTCTCTAGATATCTCCACTTGCAAAAATAAATCAATTTTATTGATTTATTAAGAAACCCTCATTTTCCCTCAACATGACAAGTTGATTTGTCCCTCCAACATGGCATTTATTGCTATTTTTCTTGTCCCCCTCTCAAAATTTATTGCAAAATTTGAATTCAAATTCTCCCTCTCATGGGCACTCTTCCCAAATCTTGCACAACCATTGGCTTATCACCACTTGACAAGTGTCCTATTCTCATTGGTGGATCTTTAGTCCCACATTCACCCTCTTGGCCAATCTCTCATCAAGAAAATCTATAAAAGAAGGCCTTCATCCTCATCCATGGATCCACAACTTTTATGCAAGGTTACTCTCTTAATTTGAGAACTCATCTTGCGCATCATCTCCATTGCATTTACATCATCTTAAGCTTTTATCAAGGATTGGGAAAGGGTCACTAGCACATGTAACACCAATCCACTATGAGATGAAGTTGATTCATGTTGTTTGTATGCTTATTTGGTTTTTCTTGTTGTTTTAATATCTTACTTAGCATATCTAACATGTTTCATTATCTCATAGGGATGTTGAGGATTATTTTTGTTTTAAAATGCTAACCATATGCAGATTTTCTCATCCACATTATGGCGCTAGAAGGATCCATGCAGATTCTTGACATGGGCCGTTTTCATTAAATCTTATCCTATGCAGCATTATTTGAGCCATGAAGCATTATCCAATGAGCATTCGTTATCCGAACACCTTATCCTATTGAAAGATAATCCTTGAAATCCTTTGCATGCATACCATATCCATCCATCCATAAACTTATCCAAGGATCCATCCATCACATTCTGTACATTGCTAGACACTGGGGGCAGATATTTACATCTTGCTTCGGGAATAAATCTTGATCTATATCCTCAAAATTATGTGGTGATCCGAACATTGGTAAACGTGAAATCAAATTGGTCAAGCATTTGTGATCTAGAGTCTGAATCACTAGCCCATGGCATATTTTGACGAACATCAATTTGAGAAATCATTGTCAGTTGCATCTAATTTTCATGTCAACATCACATCAAATCATCCAAAACATCTTTTGTTCCAAATCAAGCTTTAACAATCCTGATCAATCAAATCCAATCAATCCATCATCATCTTGGGGATATCATTCCCAATCATTGTGTTGCTTAACACTAGCCTTGCATTGTTGTGCATCCTCAACAATGTTATCATCATCAATCCTGATCAATCAATCCTTGCATTGTTGTGCATCCTCAACAATGTTATCATCATCATCATCAATCCATCGATTTGATCAGTCAACCTTAGCTTGGTCTTCAAAAAAATTCCAAAACAAAGCACTGATATCATCACACACATCCATATCAAAATCATCAAAATCATGTGAAAAATCCAAAAACATCCAAAACATCGAAAAATCCAAAAACATCCATAAAACAGAAAAAATATCAAAAACATGGCATCCGAACTACGTCGTCTCTGAGCTTAAATGTAGGCAAGGCTAATCTATGATCAGCCCCCGAGACATCAAAATCCAAAAACATTCAAAAAACATCAAAATCCAAAAACATTCGAAAGACATCAAAATCTGAAAACATCCACAACATAAAAAAATCCAAAAACATTCAAAAAAACACAAAATCCAAAAACATTCGAAAAACATCAAAATCCAAAAATAGCCTCAAAACATTTCAAAACATCAAAAAACATCCAAATATTTGAAAAATCCATCCATCTCATTTCGCTTTCACCCGAAATAATCAATCATTCATAATAAACTAATCGTCAAATTCATCCTTTGGCAACGCAAACAGAAACAATCATAGCAGTCTGCAAAAGCAAGCTTCAATCATAAAATCAAAATCGAAACAACAAACCTTTAAAAAAAATCAAACTCTTGATCAGTCGCAAACATGTCAATCAACTTTATATCATTAGCCTATCAATCAACTTATCAACTAGCATCATCCTATACAATGCATGTCCTAGGATATATCATTCTGACAATGGGCATCATTTTGGATATCACCCTGGATTCTTATCCTATCAAAACAAATCCCTTTGGCTAGAGGTATGAAGAACATTGGCTTGTTTATGTACTTGATCTTTTCTTTTGATTTATCTTATTGCGCTCATTCCAAGGACCTCTCGATGATATCCAAACAAAGGATTTAAAGAGATAGGAATGGGGCAATGATCATTATCTTTTATCTGCTGTGCTTGTTGGATGTTCTTGTAAAATAACTTGGCGAATACTTGCTTTGTTAGATATGTATAGAGGATGTTTTGGATGGCTTGTTGACTATTGCATTGATTGGTTATACCTCTCCGTGTTTTGGTCCGAGATGTTTAAAACTTCTAAAGTACATCCTAGCAAGGTTTCCGTATGTCAGGTGTGAACAAGAATACTCCTATCTATTTGTCGAGTCAAAGTCCATCACACTAAGTACAACGCCATCCTGGTCTTTCATACCTTGATGCATCGTACTTAGGTGTGTTATCAAACATAAAGTAGGTGACCCTTTGAAAATCCCAATCCTTGATAAAGCAAAATCATCCATCTATCATCATCATTTCACATCCACATTCTAGCGCCATTAATGTGGATGTGAAAATCTGCATATGGTTAGCATTTTAAAACTAAAATAATCCTCAACATCCCTATGAGATAATGAAACATGTTAGATATGCTAAGTAAGATATTAAAACAACAAGAAAAACCAAATAAGCATACAAACAACATGAATCAACTTCATCTCATAGTGGATTGGTGTCACATGTGCTAGTGACCCTTTCCCAATCCTTGATCAAAGCTTAAGATGAAAATGCTATGAAGATGGTGGAGTGATGATGAGCAAAATCAGTTCTCCAATGGAGAGTGACTTTGCATGAGTGATTGTGGAGACCTTGCTTGAAGGATGAAGCCTCTCATTTATAGATTATCAAGTTGAAAGAATGCATATGAGAGAGCAATGTGGGATAAAAAAAAAGCCAATGAGATGAGGACACTTGTCATCATGTGAGTGGTTGATGCATGTGCAAGATTTGTGAAGAGTGCCCATGAGAGGGAGAATTTGAATTCAAATTTGAGAGTAAATGCTAAGTGGGGGACAAGAAAATGAGCAATAAATGCAATGTTGGAGGGACAAATCAACTTGCCTTTGAATTCAAAGTTGAGGGAATATTCCCCATAAATGCCATGTTGATGGAAAATCTTGGATTTAATAAATCAAAAAATTGATTTATTTGTGCAAGTGACTAAATCTAGAGAATGCAAGTGGGTAAGTTTAACATTTAATTAGGATTAATTAGCTAGGATGATGATTAGGGTGTTTTGACCTTTTTGAGATAAATATTTGATTTATTTAAATCAAGAAGGATGGAATATGCATTATGATGGATGTTTGATTTATTTGATTAAAAAGGTTGATGATAAGATCAAGTTTGATTTATTTGATTTAAGCTAATGACTTTAGGAGATTGACAAATAAACTTGATTTATTTATTTGATGAGTGAATGTGATGCATAATGTCAATTTGATGTGTCTACAAGAGTATTTAATTCAAATAACTCACTTCATGATTACAATTTTTTTGCTTGAATTGTTTGCTCATAACCAAGATTACAATGATCAATTTTTTTTTAGAAAAATATTGGGATGCTGAAATCCACTATGCTTGGCTGATAGGGAGGTTGGATGAATCAATCACTGATTCATGCTCTGGGTCTTGCTTGGAAGACCTCTAAGGTGGCTCACTCCACCACTTTTAACCTATAGGACATCTTCCTTCTTAGGGTCCCCTGGTTTTCCCTTGCCAACCCAACTATCAATATAGATTCTCCTTCCAAGTCAAGACTTGGTGCAAACTTGAAACACTTGCCTTAGCCCTAAATCCACCCTAAAGGCTACTAATCCTCCAAATTCTTGAATTTAGTTTTACAGAGGTGTGGAGGTACTTCTAAGGTATCAATCCATCCCACTAGGTGTATTAGGGGTCCACCTAACTCCATCTGCAAGTCGCTTTCACCAAACCCTACTACTAGGCCTAACAAGTTTCATCCTCCAAACTCTAGGAAACCAATGGGGTTTCGTCGAAAAATCTCCATAACCTAAGGGTTTTTGTCCTTAAATTCAACAAGTGAACACAAGTGTCCAACTTTGCAATTTTGGATTTGTTGAGATGATGTCCAAAGATTACCCAAACTAATGAAGTTTTATTCCTTATATAGAGGTTGAAGGCCTAACATGGGTCCAAAGTTTCTTGCCATTTTCTCACATTCAAGTTTGGGCTCATTAATTGCATTCTTGGTTAGTCGTGGTCATGGGTGGAGTCCATTCAAATGGTGAGGTTTTGTGAAAGTGCATGCTTGAGTGTTAGGAGATATAGGGAAATGATTGCTTTAAGTTCAAGCAAATAATTATCCCAAGGGCCAACATCAAGGGTTCAGGCGATGGGATTCTTGGGTGTTAGGACACAAGACAATGGAGATCTAGGGGTATGAGGATTAGGATACCCCATTGGCTCTTTTACAAATGTAAGACATCATCAAAAGGCCCAAAGATCCAAAGAGGAATGTATGGTTTGAGAAGTGGTGGTCAAGGTATTAGGGTGTTATGCGAATGGAAAGGAAAAATTTCAAAGGCCCACAAGAGAAGGAAGTGGGAGGTGGAGGCACAAGGAATGAAATAAATGCATGATAGTATTAGAGAGTCTGAAATCCCACCCAAAGTAGGAAAGTGGCCCATCTTTCAAACTCAAAGCATTATTTTGTATCATTGTTACATTGGTCTTGAGAGTGGTAGCTTAATATAGTTGTTTGAAGTGATTTAGAGGTTGGTTTTAGGGTAGTTAAGGTGTTTGAAGTGATATAAAGGTTGCTTTTAGAGAAGAGAGATGTTGAAGAGTACATCAAGTCAGTGAGAACCGAAGTGTAATGTGTTTTAGTTTGTGGTACTCCTTTGTTTCTCTACAGATGTGTGATAAATTCTTAGTTCAATGATG